>CM076574.1:1063063494-1063322041 GCA_034641835.2 Pinus albicaulis | reverse complement strand
ATTCTTTTGACTTTGAGGCAAGAGGCTTAGAGCATAGGTGTTTATGTTCAAATTATTTTTTAATGGGATCCCATCTCTTTCCTTTGATGTTTCCTTTAGATGGATGTATCGAAAATAGGAATATCATTAATCTTACATCATATTTTACAATTGGTAGTGAAAGCCTATTATGTTATGACATGCCCATCAATGTTTGTGATCTGTAAAGGAGCCAAAACAAAAATGTAAGTCAAATGTCACGAGGACAATAGAAGGAAGGATTGGTTAGATTGATGTAGTAAGATGTCAGGAGGATAGAAATCAGAGTGACAGAAGTCGAATACTGGAGCACAGATAAGAGTTGGCAGCAGTGAAAAGGGCATAAATGCAGATGTCAGTAGTAACACAAAGTGTCCAGTAGACATGTGCAGTAGGATCCAGCAGTCAGAAGACTCTGATGACAAATGCATTATACTGATTCAGTTGTTTGGAGGCTATACAACTTCAGGAGAGTTGCATGTGCAAAAAATACTAGAGAAGTGTTACATGCAAGAACATTCCAAAGGTACTGGATCGGGACAAATTGATTCATTTCTTGTTGAGAGGGAGTTTTGAAATTTTCAATAAGAAATAGTGAAATTGGCGTCCAGAAACAAAAACTAGAAAATGGCACCCATAAATGGCTACCATGTGAGGCTTTTGATTTAATTATCCTTAATTAAATTAAAAGTAAATTTAAATATTATCTCATACCAACTTGTAATAGTTAACTAAGTGTGATATACTTCGTTAGCTCAAGAATTTCGAGTTGAGGGTCAAAGGATGGGAATGTAGAGTGATTCTATTATTTTCAGGGTCTAGTTGCAGTTGTAGCACTAGTGTGGTGTGAGTGTAATCAGTTAACTCAACGTAATTGAGTTAAAATCAATTTAACTAGTTCTAACTGAGTGATGAGCTAGTGAGAGGTCAAGTGAATTAAATTAGATTTAATTCACAAGTAGTGATCTACCAAGTAACTGATGATTCACTATTAATAGCTGCATGCATGTCAATTTTGATGGAGACCCAGTTGAGGCAAAGGTTAAAGACAATTAAACTATCAATTGTTTTTTTAGCAAACTGCCCAGACGCAGTTATAAAGTCAAAGGAAGGCTCCATATGGATCGCGCTATCAAGGAAGGTTGATTATCCTATTTAATAGGGATTAATTGTTGAGATTCAACAAGATGATGAGCTTAGTGAAAATTAAGCACCTTCACTAAGTGGGGCCCATAGGCTATTTTTAGGTGTATGTCTATTTTTAGAATGGTCGTCATATTCTAAAGTAGTAGGATGTTGATTATAGATTGTTGAGCAAATTTTATCTTTGGATAAATTTCTATTTTTAGAAGATTGTTCGAAGTCTATTTATAGATTGCTAATATAAAAATAGATGCATGTCAATTATTATTAGCCCTTAATAATAATTAGACTCTAAATATCAACTTATTCTCTTTGAGCACTTTATTTCAGTGAACAGGTGTGGCGCATCAGTGGGCTGAAGGAATTAAACAATTTCTAGGGTGGTTGGTGACTCATGCATGGACTCATTTATAACTAATAGTGGCAAGTTGTGACAGAGTTGGAAGAGTAGTTATGTGAGTTGTTATTTAGTTTAACTCAGTTAAGTGAGTTAAACTCAATTGTGCTAGTTGTATCTAGTTGTAACTAAAGATACACTAGTGAGAGTTCAGTGAATTAATTATTTAATTAATTCACAACTAGAGACTCACTTGCAACTGAAAAAATACAGCAGTTAACTACTTGCATGTCAATTCCAGTGGAGACCCAGTGGAGAGATAGGTGAAAGGGTGAGATGGACTATCTGTTGTGACTATAGTAATGCATTCAATGCATCTACATATACATTGGAGTTTCCAATGAGGATTGCGCAGTCAAGGAAAGGAAAAATTGAATTGACTCAGGGATATTCTTCAGCAGGGATTGCGCAGAGGAGGCAGACTGTCAGGAGGAAAGAAATTGGTGCATAGATATGCAAATTTCTGCATGACAATGTGTGACGATTGTTGATTGTACTAAGAGCTCTATGCTATGAGCTTTGTATGAGAATATTACATGTTCCATTGATATACATAATATATGATAGTTGGGGTTGTTAGCTTTAAGCTTTCCCGGTAAAACATTCTTGTTATGTGCGATTGATTTTCTTCATATGTGTTTTGCAATTGGCGATTTAATTTTCGCAAAGAATTAAGTGGAAGGATTTTGTATCTAACATAAGATTAATTTTTTAGATCATGACATATCGATAATATACATGCATATTGTATAATTTATACATGGTATTAGAGCAATGTTGATCATTGGAGATTGCAATGTTGAAGCGGTGCTGAGTTTTGTGCTGGTGGACAAGTCGAATTTGCTGCAAGAATTTCTTGGTGCAACAATTGAGTATACATTGAAATGGATTTCAATGGGTTGCATTTTGAGTATGGAATCGAGGGAAGCTATAACTACATAGCCTGGAAGGACAGGATGGAGGCAATTCTTGAAGATAATGGTCTAAAGGAGTTCATCGATAGCAATGTTCCTAAGCCCACTTTGACGAATGTTGCATTACTTGAAACCTGGCAAAAGAAGGTAGCGAAGACAAGAAGAATTATGTTGGAAGGTGTGAAGTACCATATTGTGTCAAGCCTTCATGGCAAAGCCACTCCATTTAAAATGTCGAAGGCTTTGACAAAACTTTTCCAAAGCAGGAATGACCATAGGAAGTTGGTGCTGAAAGATAAGCTCGGAAAAATCAAAATGGAGAAGGGCGACAGTATTCCAAAATATCTCACGAAGTTTGTCCAATGTAGGGACGATATGGGGAGTGTGGGAATCACAGTTGCGGATGATGACTTGGTGAGCTTAGCTCTCCTTGGGCTTCCGAAGAGTTGGCACAGTTATCAAGGCTCTATCAATGGACAGGAGAAACTGCTGGTTTGGGAGCGACTTTGGTCAGATCTAGTGTAGGAGGAGATAAGGTGAAGTACCAGAGATGGCTCTTCATCAAAGAATGATGATGAAGAGAATTGCGCTGCCAAAGCAAGGAAAGGGAAGGGGAAGAAATCCCATCCAAAATCCGAGGCTAAAGGCAAGAAGCTGGATTTTTCCAAGGTGAAGTGTTTTCACTGTCACGAACATGGGCATCTTGCCACTAACTACCCACGGAAAAAGAAGAACAAGAAGGCTGCTAGAGATGCAGCTGTTGAGGCCCTTGCCTCGCAATTTGAAATTGATTTATCCTTGATCACTTGCTTGGTTTCAAGCACAATGGGATTGGTGTGGTATCTTGATAGTGGTTCTTCGTTCCACATGAGAGGAGACAAGGAGTTTTTTAGTGATTTTGAGGAGAAAGATCTCCAAATGCATATAGAGATAGGCGAGAATGGTAGATATAGTGTGACCAGAATTGGAACCATTACCTTTGAGAGGGAGTCAAGTAAACCATTTCTCTTGAAAGATGTTATGCATGTTCCAGGTCTGAAGAAGAACTTGGTCTCGGTCACGATGTTGGAGTACAGAGGTTATGACGTTGTTTTCAGCAAGGGAAAATATTTCCTGTGACATAAAACAATGGGTCAAACCAAGAGGATAGGGATTTGAGTCAAGAATCTCTACAGGCTAGAGGTAGATGGCTACGCTGCAATGATGGGCAAAGAAGAAGAAGTGGTGAGCCGGGATGAGGGCGAATTATGGCACAGAAGATTGGGCCATCTTCACCATGGCACCTTGAAGACTTTGTAGGAGATTTCTACTGGACTTCACAAGGGTACTCTTGCACAGTCAGATCAGTGCAAGGGATGTACTATGGGTAATTTTGTGAAGACCACCTTTCATGAGAAGGAGAACCGTGCTTCGGGAATCCTAGAGAGAATTCACACAGACGTATGTGGACCTTTCTTGGTTTCTTCAACACCAAAACACATGTATTATGTTATTTTTATTGATGACTATTATTTTAGATGTTGGATCTTCTTCATGCAGAAGAAGGATCAAACATTCTCAAAGTTTTGTGAGTTTAAAGCATTGGTGGAGAAGGATTCGGGGAAGAAAGTGAAGGCTCTGCGGAGCAATAATGGTGGTGAATATATCTCGAACGAATTCAAATAATTTTGTATAAAAGGAGGAATTTGAAGAGAACTCATAGCGCCTCATAACCCATAGCAGAACAGGGTCATAGAGAGGAAGAACAGAATGATCGTGGGTGTTGCACGAGCTATGCTGCATGACTAGGGCCTACTGATGCACTTGTGGGTGGAAGAATGCAACACTGTGGTTTATGTGCAAAACCATTGTCCTCATAGAGTACTTGGCATGAGTACACCTAAAGAAGATTTTATTGGTAAGAAGCCGGATATTTCTCATTTAAAGATTTTTGGCTCATCTGTTTACATTCATGTGACCAAGGACGCTAGGAAGAAGCTGGAGCCGACTGCAAAATTTGGTATATTTGTGGGTGTTACAGAGAAATTTGTCACCATCCATGTACTCCCCGTTCCTTGATCCTGGAGGACCCATACAGTGACCCTTTTGTACTTTCCAAGCATGGAATGCATACCCCTAAACCAAATTGTGTCTGCCAAATCATTTCCCTTTACAACTTTTATGAAAGATCCCTGTAAAAGCCTGGTTTTCAAGGTCAACGCTTTCTCTCAGTGTCTGCCCACACCGATAGTAGAGATTTACACTGAGACTCATGCCGATCGACACTTTGTCTTAATGTTGGACCCACGTTGATCCTGTTTTGGAAAGTTTTTTAAAATAGAAAGGAAGCTTCCACAACTAGAAGCTTCATGAGGCAGCGAGCTGGAAGTTTGTTTTGAGGATATGGCAGAGGAACTCCCCTTTGGGCTTCTTTTTCCCAAGAAATAGGAACTACTCCAAAGGATAAGCTCTTTCCCCATCATTTGAGGGCCCATAACCTTCTTCTTCATTGTTATATAAGGAGACATCCTTCAACTCTACAACCTTAGTTAGAGTTAGTGATGATAGAAAGGAGAAGCAATTATAACTTCGAGAGAATAGTGCAAAGTGTGATTGTTTTTGTGTGTTGAGAACATAGTGAGATCTTAGAACTTTGTGTATGAGGGTGTTGCAAACATGCTTGGATACAGACCTGCCGAAGGAGAGCCTCAACATCAAGGCTTGGTTGTACACTCCCTTTGCCTTCATTATAATAAAATGCATCTGATTTTTATCTTCCATTCTTGTTTACATTCATAATGAGATTTCTAGCATTCCTTGATCAGTTAGATAGATTGTAATTGTTTTATGTTTGTCGTGATTTTATGTTTGTCATGGTTTTATGCTTGTCGTGGTGTCTTGACTATCTGTACAGGTAATTGAACATTGGTAACAACGTGCATTGAGCTTGGGAAGAGCGATGGATCAAGAAGCTTCGATGGAAGACGACAACATAGCATCAGAACAAGGTAAGTCATCTTCCTCTCTCTAAATTTCATTTACAATCTAGGAAGGTAGATGTTAGTATGTTCCCATAGTTTCTAGACCCACCCTAGGGTAGGAGGGATCGCCTTTGTCCATAGAGGGGATTTACCTGGACAAAAAATTAGTGACTCCGCTAGGGAGTTTCCTTTAAGTTTGTCACTCTTTGAGGTCTTAGTCATTCGAAGAGTTTAGTTGAATAACCATTTCCCTATTTGTTCCTATGTTTTTCATCAATTACGATATTTTAGTTTTTGCTTGAAGTGGTGAGTCTAGTCTTGGTTAGGAGAAATTCTTTGTTTTTTCTTTTTCAAGCATTGGTGCTTTTATTTTTCTAACAGTCACGCCGATTGGTGATATTTGTCAGTTAACAACCTGCGCCAATTGGCCATTAGTGCTTGTTTTCAGTTAGCAAGTCGTGCCAATTAGCACTAGTTGCACCCACAAAAGTCGTGCCATTTTCAACACATGTAAAAAATTAAGTTTTTTTCCTTAAATCCTCCACCAATGTGTCTTTCCCTTCTGGTATTTTTCTTTGTATGATTTACACATTCTCCCCTTTACTTTTTCACTTGTGAGCATAGATCACATTGCTCGTTGTTCAACTGAAAAGTCTTCTTTCTATGATTGCTTGATGTAAAAGGGAATGAATGTCTTGTTTTGAGCCCACGCTTTGGAATTCCACTTTGTGCTTGAACTCATATGTCATTAGGGGAACTTTTAGGTCTAAAATGGGCCTCCTAACGAAATTATAAAATAATAGTGGAAATCATAAAATAAGATTTGATGACATCGTCAAATTTTAGAGGGGAAAAAAATGACTTTTTCAACTCGTATTTTCAACTTATCTCCCAAAGTGTTTACTCAAATTTCGAGTGGGAGTACTCTTTGGATGCAAAATTTAATTCCTCGTCCAAGAAGTATCCATGTTGCATACTTTTGATGGACCCTACTACATGAAAAATGATAAATACATGAAAAATGTGATTGCAATCACGTTTTTTCATGTATTTATCATTTTTCATGTAGGAGGGTCCATTGAAAGTATGCAACATAGGTACTCCTTGGATGAGAAATTAAATTTTTCATCCAATGAGTACTCCCGCTCGAAATTTGAGTAAAAACATTGGGAGATAAGTTGAAAAGACGAGTTGAAAAAGTAGTTTTATTATTTTATTATTTTTTAATCTTTTTACCCTTTTCATTAAGAAATGGTGAATCATCCCCCATGGTTGACATGATCATCTTGAATCATATTGGTTCTTATAAATTTTATTTTGGTTGTACATTTTTCTTAGGAGGCTCATTTTAGACCTCAAAATTCCCCTAATGCTTGTATCATTTTGAGGACTTTCGTTACAAGGTGTTTAAAACAACGATTGGATTATTAGTGTTTGTTTGCATCCATTTTGCATTCATCCTTCCATTAAGGAAATTTTTGTTCATTTAGTTTTCGTCTCATAGTTTTCTTTTCGTTAAAATGCATTAGATCACATTGCATTGAAAAGTCTTTTTTGGTATCCATCATTGAACTTAAATTACATTGTTTAATTATTGAAAGCTAAAAATCGCATTGAATGCATTCTCTTTCATTAAAAGCATGCATTAATTAGATTATCATTTCATCAAAAAATGCATTGAGTGCATTCTTATTCTTTCAAGAAAAAAAGAGGAAATTGTGCATAGATTACAATTGCATAGTTTTCAAAAAACAGGATTTTGCATAGATTACAATTGCATAGTTTTCAAAAAGGAGGATTTTGCATCGATTACATTGCATAATTCGCATCTTTGAATGTTTTAGATTACTGTTGGATAGTGAAAGTCATCTAGTTTGGAAAATTTTCGTTTGCAGTGTTGTTGTTTGTTGCATCATTGTTTGAAGCTCTTCCCTTAACTAGATAGCATTCATAGAATTGAAAGATTTATTTTCTCATATAGCTGCATAAAAAAGATTCAGATGACAGTGGTAGGGCCTTGAAACTGATACATAATTCAAGATCAACTTTAAAATTTATTCAATCAACCTAAGGAAGCATTGAAACTTAACGCTCAAATTTAGAGGTCTAGACTAGTGACGTGTTCCGGCGTCATTAAACCTAGTAGTTGTTGTTCGCCTTCTGGATTTAGACAATGCTAACATGGACTTGTGCTCCCCGTACCGTCGAGTATATAGAGGGAGACCCTATAGGTTAAAATCCTTTATCCATAGGAAGTTGAGTTTGCCGCCCTGTAATCGTGATACACCAAACACAACATTCAGGGAGACTACCTGTACGCACGAAAAGTCCTTGGTCATTTCTCTTTCATTTTATCACCAAGGTGTATATGGAAGTTCATGAAAAATTGGTACACCCTCTTTCTTATATTACCTGAGTAGTCATTTCGATATTTTCGTGACTCTTTAAAAAGAGAAGAGATCATCGAGCGCTTGTCTTTTCATGCTCGTTTCAACCTGAAAGTGATAGAGTCACCTTTTCCTATTTCTCGACACTTAAAATATGAAACGACAGAGTTTTTGTTTCAGTGTCTTAAAATATTAACTGCCCATGAAATATCCTGGTTAAAGTTATCTTCCTTAGTATTTTGTTTTAAGGCTGTTTTTGATGGCAACGTTTCCGGAGTATACCAACCAAGGAATCCCCTTTGAAGGAAATCCTGGTCCTTTTCCTGCTTTCAGAAATGTTGGTGCTCCTTATATGGCAACATTGTCCCTTCCTAGGTTAACTGTTGGTTTGCATGTTTGGTTATTCTCAACCTCAGTGGTCTTGAGTGTCCCAACCTTTGTTCAACTGTCTCCTCCACCTGAACAACATCATGTTGATTCTAAGGTGGATCTCTCCGCTTCTTCGCCCATTCCTTCGTCCTCTTCCTCTACTTCGCTTGGTGAAAGTCTAGATTCTAGAAACGAGGTGGCTAAGAAGAATAAGAAGAAGAAGACGGAAAATAAGAAGTCAGATAAGCGAGAGGTGCATTCTGCGGCTATCGCGCCTCAAACATCTTTGCTTTATAAACCATCCAACCTTCCACGGAAAGTCAAATTCCCTTGCATGATGTGCAAAGGTGACAACTTTCTTTGAGACTGTCCTGGCATTCCCAAGATACTTGAAGCATGGTCTGACGACAATCCACTACTGTCTTTGGCTTCTGGAAGTCGTGTTGGTGGCACATCTTCGACTAGCCATGATAAGACTCATAAGAAACAGGGTAAGATTACCAATCACTGTAAGTTGTGTGAAGGGCATCATCCCATTCACCTTTGTCTATACATGGATGAAGCCACGAGAGTTTTGGACAACCTTACTGTTTCTGCACCCTACCTTCTGGCTGGTTACCAGAAGCTTTCTTTGAGTCCTCCGCTATTTGATTCAACCATCGGTTGAGAGTCATCCATGGTCGATCCCTCTCCATCAGAAATTCAAATTCAAGAATCCATTCCCAACCAACCATTGGCCGTGGAATCGGTCAATCTAATTCCACCTATGGTTCATTAGGTCTTTTTCGTCGAGAGTGGATTTCATCCCCCTCACGTTCTTCTTGTTCCTTTAGATTCCTAAGAATTGGAGAAATATTCTCTCGTCCCTATAGTTCAAGAAGATGCTCCTCCTGCTCCCATGATGGAGGTCCAGGAGGATGTTCCTCTTGCTCTGGTAACACCAGGGGATGACCATCTCATTTCTATGGTACCCCCTCCAAGTAGTTTGGTCGCTTCCTTCGATTGGAGTCGATTCTTAGGATACCACCTTCCTTCTTATGTGCCTTTTGAGATCACAGTACAGGCCTCCCATATGGTTGTACCTAGGACAATTATAGATGAAGGCACATCTGCTATTGTTCAGTCTTTAACTACTTGGCAAGATTTTGGTTCTCCACCACTTGTGGTTGTTACGCAAAATCTGTTGGCATTTAACAGAAGAACCAGTCAATCATTAGGGATCCTTCCAAAGTTTCCTGTTACTTTGGGAGAGAAAACCATCTACATATACGTGATGGTTGTTCCAGGCCCCTTGGATTTTAATTTACTCTTGGGTTGAAACTATGCTGCTATGCCATAGGCGCACTTGTCTCTTCCCTCTTTCGTGTGATATGTTTTCCACACAAAGGTCGGATCATGACCATTGATTAGCTTTCATTCTTTGGTCCTAATGTGGCAGTTGGCCCACCATCGTCTCTTCCAGATCTTTATCCGCCGATTGTACCTTCCCCTTCGCAAGTTAATTATGTGGCTACCTGTCCTATGCCCACATTCAGTGATAGTGTCGTTGTGCATCGTGTGTTGGGGGCATTGGGTCCTGATTTCTGAGATGTTGTTCTCCCATCAGATGAGAACCTCTTGGACACCATGACTTCTTATTCAAAATGATGGTTTCGGGATGGAGCATAGTTCATGTTCTTGTGTCAAGCTCCTTAAAAAATGAAACAAGGTCATCGGAGCATGGTTCGTTTTCTTGTGTCATGCTCCTTAAAAAATGAAACAAGCTCTTCGGAGCATAGTATGTTTTCTTGTGTCAAGCTCCTTAAAAAATGAAACATCATCGGAGCATAGTTCGTTTTCTTGTGTCAAGCTCCTTAAAAAATGAAACAATATGTCATGAGGATAATTCGTCTTCTATGTCAACCTCGTTAAAAAATGAATTAGCTGTTGGAAATGTTGTCATTGATGGCAAAGGAGTTGGCAAAGGAGGACCTAGCAATGGAAATGATAAAGGAGGAGCACCTAACACAACAACAAGGCAGCAGAGAGGTAGCAGAGGCAGCAAAAAGAGAAGCAAGGAGTAGTGAAGTAGTGAATTGAAGCAGAGACAAGCAGTAAATTGAAGCATAAGTTGTCCAGATACAGAGTAGGAGAAAACGTCCATCGAATAGAAAATCTGGCTAATTAAGAAGAATAAGTGAATGTTCTTGTAAATGGTTACATTTGTATATAATGTTGAGGGATTGCTTCTAAATTCTCTGTGAATTGTATGTATATTCTTGATTGAATTCAGTAGGAAGGATTGTTACTGACAAATGGGATTATGCCTATGTAGACTGCTTGAATTTATTGTGAAAGCGTGAATTTTTTATTCATGGTCTGTAAACATCATAATCTCTATGGAAGGGGTAGATTTGTGAATCTGTATAAGATATCGGGTTGCCACGATACAGTAAGCAATGGGGAATGTATAACCTGATCAAGCAGTGTGGTATAATATGTGAAGGAGTCGTGTTGAAACATTGATGAATCAAAGGGTTATAATATAAATTGACGGAACCTTGAGCCGAGTCATATGGTGGTAGCCCAGAAGAATCGAGGCATTTGCTGTGTATGGACAGAAGCAAGTTTCATTGAAGGCGAAGAGCAGAATTCATATATATAAGTGAGACGAAACCCTGAGCCAAAAGGAAGAAGGAACCCAGTAGCGGAGCGTGAAGTTGGGTGGAACCACGAAGAGTGAACAGTAAAGGTGGTTTATGGTTTTCATCGCACCACCTTCAACGGGAAAGCAGTATTCAAGAGTTTGGGAGTGATTCCATAGAACGAGCGACACACGTCCCTGAACGAATCTGCAAAACCGCCATCACTGCGCACCATCGCACGTTAATGTTCGACCAAGGAAGCCGCGCGATATTGTTGAGCATCGTCGATCTGCAGGGGAGCCATCGGACGGTGGCCGTATGAGGAAGGTGCATGAAATATAACCACGGTACGGTGCGAGTATGTGATTGGGTCGTTGATTATATATGTGGGCCCCAATTTAAATTATATTGATTGGGACTTTTCAAATTAATGTTTGCGGGTTTAACCAAGGTTTGTTTAAATTAAATATAAATTATGACGAAGAGCGATTGGGCGATCACTTTGAATTGTATTCCAAAGTTGGTGATATTTGTCATGGTCGAGCTCAGAAATTGTAACCAGAGTGCGAACTAAAAGAAGTGTTGAGAAAAACATTTACCATATATGTGATGTGTGGAAATCTGGTTGTTTAACCAATGTTAAATTGATTGGTCCGAGTTGATTCGACTATGGTTTAAGCCATAGATTCTTCAAGGAGGTAAACTTGAGCATAAATTCGAAATAGTATAAGTCGGGTTTTTTTATTATGATTTAACCACAGTTTTGAAGATGCTGAGAGTTGATTAAACCAAATATTATATTGTTGATGGTTCATGATAAAGGTGGTGAGTACTAATATATTCGGGTCGTTAAAAAGGTTTTAATAAAAATGCCGAGAGTTATTTTTGTTTGATTAAAAGGCATTTGTATATACAGCAGTTATATAACTGCAATGAATAGGGAACTGAATAAAAGTGAAAATGAAAAAGAGAGTGAGGTTGGATGTATGAGGAAGAAAAAGAGGAAGAGAGGAGTGTTATTCGAAATATACACTGTAATTGAATGAAAGGTTTTAACTGTTTATATTGTTTGTGATGTAATTGGCAAGTCTCTGGAGAAAGATAAAATCCCACTGTAATGTTGAAATGGTACATTTCTCTGAGTAGATTGATAAAAGAGAAGAGAATGCAAAATTGAAGAAAAAGAAATAATCAAGCAGATATGAAGATTGGAGTACAGTAAAAGAAATCAAAGGTACAGAACAGACCTGGTATCCAAGTTAAATCAGCAAATGTTTCTTTATGAAAAAGAGGGAGTTGAAGCTTCTTTACAAGTTGTAGCGTGCAGAATTTGAGGTTGGAGCCTCCTGTAGGTTGGTGCTTACAGAAAACTAGTCATGAGAGGAAGTTGGAGCTTTCTTTTACATCAAAGCGATAATAAGATGTGGTTTTCTCCCTTTATGGGTTTCCACGTATATCTAGTGTCTCTGTGCATGATATTTATGTGTTGATATGGTTTATCTAATCTACTTAATTCTTACTGCTGTCATATTAAGTCTGGTGTTACATTATATTAATACTTGTTGTTCACATTCTAAGACTACTCACATATTAAGTTCAATATGAAATGAAGGTGTAAATAAGTTTATGAAAAAAGTTTTAAAATTCCATGAATGTGTTAAACTGATTCACCCCCCCCCCCCCCTCGATCTTTGCCATCTAGTTTTAATCCCAAGGTCTCTGCCATAGAAGAAACAACAGATTGGGAAACCTTGACCATGAATCAACTTCTTGGAAAACTAACAGCGTATGAGATGAGACTGCCACAGAAGAAGTCAAATGTAAGGGAGGCAGCTTTTAAGGCGGAGAAGAAGAAAGAAGAAAAAGATGAGATATGATCCTGTTCTAATGAATAAGAGGCCAAATTTATCAGGAAGTTGGATAAAGGCTCAGGTAAGTATAAAGGTAAACTTCCATTTAAATGTTTCAATTGTGGAAGAGTTGGACATTATGCTTCTAAATGTCCTTATAAGAAAACAAAGAATCAGGCTCAGGAATCAGAGAAGACCATATCTAAGAACTGGCAGAAAGACAAGAGATTCAATAGAAAATCTTTCTATGCTCAACAAGATAGCAATGCATCAGAAGACTCAGCTGAATTCTCAAGTGAAGAAGGAACATCAGAATTTTTTTGGATGGCTATAGAAGAGCTGGAAGAATGTTTTTTAGAAGATGAGGAAGAAGGTTTAGTGAACCTTGAGGGGGAGCTAAGAAGTGCCTTGGAGGAAATTGACAGACTAAAACTGAAGTGCAGAAAACAGAGAGATATTCTTCTCAAATACGTGAGAGAGGAACAAAATTCAGAAGCCCTCATTCAGTTGAAAGTAGAGCTTGAAGAAGCCAAGAAGGTAGAGGATATTTTACTTAAGCAGATCAAGGATAAAACTCAGGAACAAGAGAAGTTGGAAGAAGAAGTAGTGAACCTAAGAAAGAACTTAGAAAAATCCCAAAGAGAACTGTTAATGAATACACCTCTAATGAAAGGCCCTGGACAGTTGGACCAGATTATAAATGCACAAAGGTCACATCTGATAAAAACTGGGATAGGCTATGAAGGAGAATCAAGCAAAGGCAAAGAAAAAGAAAACAAAAATATTATTTTTGTAAAAGAAGATGAGAATATCCAAGCAGCTTAGAATATTTCAAAGGAAGAAGAATCCTGCAATAAAGTAGGTAAAAATCAGGAGGAAGATCAAATGACAAAGGATGATGTAAATAAACTGTCAACTGAAAAAACCTTGCATACTCCTGAATATGTCAAATTTGGAAGTCATCAAAGGACATTTTTTCCTTCTATGAAAAATGCTACTTGTTATTCTTGTCACAAATTAGGACACATTGCTGCATATTGTTATACTAGAAGAATAAATACAAACCAACAAAGGACGCAAACAGTAAAAAGGTTTACTCAAGCAGGAAGATGGAGAAGACAACCTTTTATCAGGTATGCAAATTGTTTTTATGGATATTGTTTTTATTGTAATGATTTTGGCCATAAAATCATAGAATGCAGGAAATATGAACAAGGACTGTTGTTCAAAACCTCAAGAAGGTTTATGAATCATGGAGAGTTTATTCCTACTTATAATCCTGCTAAGGATATATCCAAATGTTGTGTATGCAATAAAAGTGGACATATGTCCTTCAAATGTTCTCTAAGAGAGTGTAGTTCATCATCTCAGAAAAGATACCAAACAAGAGGATGCTTGCAGTGGAAGAAGAAAGTGAATAAATGTGACTTGGCTCTAATAGCTCAAGATTTAAAAAGCCAGTGGTATTTGGACAGCGGTTGCTCAAAGCATATGTCAGGAGATAGAAGCAAGTTTATAACCTTTGACAAAAAGAAATCTGGAAATGTTACTTTTGGAAATGATAAAGCAGGAAAGATCAAAGGAAATGGCTCAATCAATCTGGACAATGGTAGAGGAAAATCCCAAGATGTACTATTTGTGGATGGGCTGAAAGAAAATCTGTTGAGTGTTAGTCAAATGTGTGATAAAGGCTGTGAAGTTCTTTTTAGAGCTCAAGACTGTGAAGATCAAGCACCACTGGAAAAACCCTGATCAAAGGTGTTCGAATGAAAAGAAATGTCTATTTAGTAAAAGAAGAAAATGAAGCATGTCATCTTAGCAAATTTGAGGAGTATTGGTTATGGCATAGGATATTGGGACACCTAAAATTTGATCATATCATAAGTCTAAGCAAAAAGAATGCAGTCAGAGATATGCCAGTCATCAAGAAGCCTTCAAATACTATATGTAAATCATGTCAGCTACGTAAGCAGACCCGTACATAGTTTAAAACCAAAGAGAATTTATCTACAAGCAGACCTCTTCAACTTGTTCACATGGATTTGTGTGGGCCTTCGAGAACTAAAACACGAAGTGGAGAATCCTATTTCAGGATAATAATAGATGATTTTTCTAGAATGACATGGGTTGCATTTCTCAAACACAAATCAGAAGCATTTGAGAAATTAAAAATATTCAAGGCTTTGGCAGAAAATCAAATAGGATGCAAGCTAAAGTGCATCAAATCAGACAGAGGAGGTGAATTTATAGATTATGATTTTGCAGATATGTGCAATGAGCATGGGATAAAGCAACAGTTCACAATTGCAGGAACGCCTCAGCAAAACGGAGTGGCAGAGAGATAGAACAGGTCTGTACAACAGATTGCTAGGGCCATGATGCAAGAAAGTAACATTCCTCAAACCTTTTAGGGTGAAGTAGTACACACAGTTGTGCATATCCTAAACAAAGCTCATTTAAGACCAAACAATGACAAGACTCCTTATGAATTGTGGCGTGGTAAACCTACATCCATCAAGCATTTTAGAGTTTTTGGAAGTAAGTGTTTTATAAAAAATAATGATGAAAATTTGGGAAAGTTTGATACAAGATCAGATGAAGGAATATTCTTAGGATATGCATCTAAGAGTAAAGGTTATAGGTGCTACAAAAAAATACTTCACAAAATTGTAGAAAGTATTGATGTAATATTTGATGAAGAACTATCAGACAAGTTAAGAAGTACAGATTGCAGCAATCCTCCGGAAGTTCATGAAGAAGAGAATCAAGATGATGATGAAATAAACAAGCCAATAAAAGATACAGATCTAAGATCAAAAAGCTCCTCAAGATACATTCAGAAGAATCATCCAGAAGATCAAATCATTGGGGACAACAATGTAGGTGTACAGACAAGAAAACAGATAACTGAACAGACTGAAGAGGTATACCTCACAATGTTGTCACAAATAGAACCAAAGAAGTTTGAAGAAACCAGCAAACACAAACATTGGGTGAATGCCATGAATGAAGAATTGGACCAAATTGAGAAGAACAACACTTGGGAACTAGTTCCAAGACCCAATGATAAAAATGTCATTGGCTCAAAATGGGTATTCAAAAATAAGATGAATGAACAAGGACAGGTAATCATGAATAAAGCTAGACTTGTGTGCAAGGGATATTCACAGGGTGAAGGAGTTGATTATGATGAAACATTTGCCCCTGTAGCTAGAATGGAAGCTATCAGACTGTTTTTAGCTTTTTCTTGCTATCATGACTTCAAGGTTTATCAAATGGATGTGAAGTCTACCTTCCTGAATGGAGATTTAGAGGAAGAAGTCTACATGGAGCAACCAGAAGGGTTCTCCTTAACAGATAATGTAGACTATGTTTTCAGATTAAAGAAAGCATTATATGGGATGAAACAAGCTCCTCGAGCATGGTATTCAAGGCTGGAAAAATACTTGCAAAAACAAGGGTTCAAGAAAGGGGGAGTAGACAACAACTTGTACATAAAAGAAAATGAAGATGAACTTTTGATTGTAGTAGTGTATGTAGATGATATCATGTTTGGAAGTAGCAAATATGAGTTAACAAAAGGATTTGCTGAAGAGATGAAATCAGAATTTGAAATGTCTATGATTGGAGAGCTTACCTTCTATTTAGGACTACAAATTCAACAGAAGAGCACAGGCACATTTATCTCACAAGAAAAATACTTAAAAGAGATGCTGAAAAGATTTAAAATGGAGGACTGCAAAATTGTGTCAATTCCCATGAATACTAGATGCAAGCTTTGTGCAGATGATGGAATAGCTGATATAGATAAAAAACTTTACAGATCCATGGTTGGAAGTCTGTTATATCTAACAACTTCTAGACCGAACATTGTACTGGCTGTAGGACTTGTAGCAAGATATCAAGCAGCACCAAAACAAAATCACTTACTATCAATTAAAATAATATTCGGATATCTATAAGGGACTGCACATTATGGGCTATGGTATCCAAAAGGAAAAAACTTCACTTTGACATCATATACAGATGCAGATTGGGTGAGCTATGTTGATGACAGGAAAAGCACAAGTGGAGGTGCTTTCTATTTAGGAGAGAGTCTGGTGGCATGGCTAAGCAAGAAACAAACATCTATTTCTCTATCCACAACAGAAGCAGAGTACATAGCAGCAGCAGCATGTTGTACACAAGTCATGTGGATGAAGCAAACCCTCCAAGACATGAAGGTAAGAATTGATGAACCTATTTCAATCAAATGTGATAATACAAGTGCTATAAGTATATCTAAAAATCCTATGCTTCATTGAAAAACTAAACATATTCCAATAAAGTATCATTTTCTCAAAGAACAAGTAGCTCAAAAAGTAGTAAAGTTGGAATGTGTTCCAACAAAAGAACAGACAACAAATATATTTACAAAACCTCTTGCTAGAGAACCATTTGAATATTTGAGAGATAGACTAGGGGTAGTATCTTTAGATGCTACTCTCTAATATGAAGAGAAAGCACAGTTTCAGGGGGAGAACAGAAATGACAATATCATTCCAGGGGAAGATCAGCCAGTAAGGAAAGCATAAAACAAGTCCTCAAGATCAAAAGCTTATGGAAAGAGTAGATAAAAGATTCAATGAAAAGACTAAAGAGTCAGTGTTTTAAGATTAAATCCAGAGTTTGGAGCAGCAAGGTACAAAGTCCGCATAAAAGGGCCTAAACATAACTTAGAGAGAGGAAATGCAGAAAGAAAACTAGGAAATGAGCAACCCTTTGCCATTGATGTCAAAGGGGGAGGAAAAGAAAAAATGGGCTTCTAAAAAGAAAGAAGAGGTTATTGCCATCAATGCCAAAGGGGGAGACTGTTGGAAATGTTGTCATTGATGGCAAAGGGGTTGGCAAAGGAGGAGCATAAAGAGACAAGAAAAGTAGCAGAGAACAGAGGCAGCAGAGAGGAGGCAGAGGCGGCATAGAAGGAACAAAGGTAGCAGGAGACAGATGACAGTAGAAGAGGGCCATTTAATAGCATATCTGGAGAGACAGAGTAATGTATATGCCAAAATTTAATAGCATATTTGGAGAGACAGAGTAATGAATATGCCTGATGTTCGGATATAGTCCTGATTGAATTAGAGTGTTAATCTCTGTGTAAAGAATAAATTTATTCCTTGGACTCTATTTGGCTTATGCAATTTGAGCAAACCCTATACCTAGAGGACTCTGGAAATCGTTTAAAGAGTCTATCTGCAGGAATAGGCTTCGAATTCCAGTAAATAAATGTATGAGAAATGCAAGGCTGAATTGCCCTCTGTGTGTCGGAGAATTCGACTTCATGTCGATATTGTGCTTGAATGCGCTAAGAACTATAAGAAAATTCTGTGTATTATGTATGAAAGAAGACTCTGTGTCAGGCTTTAGATGGAGTTCAATTTTGATAAATCCTGTGATAATGGCTCGTATTTGAGGTTCTGGATTGTAATCGAAAGCATAAGTCTCTGTGAAGAAAGTTCTCTTGCTAATGCAGAACCATAGAAACCCCTTCGATTGATATGGAATGGAGCATAAACACGGCTAAGTTAAACAAAATAGAGGCGGAACCAGAGTTAAATGTGTAGTGTGAATGGAGCTATGCATCGTAACAAATGAAAGCACCGTGGTAAAATACCGATAAACCAAAGAGTCAACGTATAAAAGAACGGAATTGTGAGCAGAAGTGGAACCTTGAGTGAAGGAGACGAACCACGAGCGGAAACCGAGCGGAACTCTGAAAGTGGAACTCGGAAGACAGAAATCTGACTAATGAACAGTAAAGGCAGATTCTGGCTTTCATCGCATCACTTTCTTCAGGCAAGCGGTATTTATGAAATAGGAGTGATTCCATAGAACGAGTGACACGCGTCCTTGAATGAATCTGCAAAACCACTCTCATTGCGCGCCATCGCGCGTTATCATCCGTGCATCTTCACCGAGGGATATCCGTCAGGTCAGTGTTGGCTATGCGATATGTTATTAACCGTCGATTGAAGAAATGCATTAACAAGTGGTTACACGTCGTCGCGCATTATCGTCCGTGCATCTTCGTCGAGAGATATCCGTCAGATCAGTGTTGGCTGTACGATATGTTATTAACCGTCGATTAAAGAAATGATTTAACAAGTGGGCTCCACGGAATATGTATGTATTATAATATGCATCATGATTGATATGATTGGTATATATATATTATATGATAAGGCACATATGAATGGTTGATGTAATGTGTGGGCTCAGATATGAAATACGCTGATATGGTGAGGTTATTAATGTATCTGCATATACGTGAGGCCTAATCAATAGCAAGTATATGCAGAGACTTCTATGTAATGGCTTGACCAAAATATTTGAATATTAATCTGAAATATTATACGTTGGGATTTTTATTATGGTTTAACCACAATTTTATAAAACGTCGAGAGTTATTAAGAGACAATTGTACATACATCAGTTATATAAATGCAATGAACAGGGAACTAAATAAAAGAGAAAACGAAAAAGAGGATGAAGGTTGGATGAATGAGGAAGGAAAAGAGGAAGACATGAGTGTTATTCGAAATATACACTGTAATTTAATGAAAATTTTTAACTCTTTATATTGTTTGTGATGTAATTGGAAAGTCTCCAGAGAAAGATAAAATCCCACTGTAAAGTTGAAATGGTACATTTCTCTGAGTAAATTAATAAAGAGAAGAGAATGCATAATTGAAGAAAAAGAAATAATCAAGCATATATGAAGGTTGGAGTACAGTAAAAGAAATCAAAGGTATAGAACAGAGTTGATATCCAAGGTAAATCAACAAATGTTTCTTTATGAAAAAGAGGGAGTTGAAGCTTCTTTGCAAGTTGTAGCTTGCAGAATTTGAGGTTGGAGCCTCCTGTAGGTTGGTGCTTATAGAAAACCAGTGGTGAGAGGGATTTGGAGCTTGCCTTTACATCATAGCAATAATAAGATTTGGTTTTCTCCCTTTATGGGTTTCCACGTATATCTGGTGTCTCTGTGCATGATGTTTATGTGTTGATATGGTTTATCTAATCTGCTTAATACTTGTTGTTGTCATATTAAGTCTGTTGTTACATTATATTAATACTTGCTGCTCACATTCTTAAACTACTCACATATTAAGTTGAATATGAAATGAAGGTGTAAATAAGTTTTATGAAAAAGTTTTAAAAGTATGTGAATGTGTTAAACTGATTCACCCCCCCCCCCCCCCTCTCAGTTTTAGAAGGGTTATTTGATTGGAGATCTGGAAAGGCAGCAGAGACATCAGAGGAAATAGAGGCAAAGGAGATGGAAAAGGAGAGAGATGCTAGGGAGAGACAAGGTAATTAATTGAAGGGCCAATTGAATATTTGGCCAAGACCAGGAAGCAAGTAATAGAAGATAGGGTCTTCTAAAAGAATCCAGACAGAGGAAGACTTGGAGGAAGCATTGAATTATTGGTGCATGGGTTGGCATCAATGCCAAAGGGGGAGACTATTGGAAATGTTGTCATTGACGACAAAGGAAATGACAAAGGAGTTGTACTTGAAACAACAGCAAGGAAAAGAGATCATGGAACATGAAGCTGAGGCAGTTTTAGAAGGGTTAGTTGATTGGAGATCTGGAAAGGCAGCATAGACATCAGAGGAAACAGAGGCAAAGGAGATGGAAAAGGAGAGAGTTGCTAGGGAGAGACAGGGTAATTAATTGAAGGGCCAATTGAATATCTGGCCAAGACCAGCAGGGTTTTGTAGTTGATTTCATTTGTATATGTTGATGAAGTACTTTGGAATTGCGTGTATTGGAACCAATGGATTAATGGAAATATTGTAGTAGGGTTAGTGTGAAACTCTGTATCATTGGATGAATTAGTGACTCAGTGTGACTTATAATCAGGAAGAATCAATCATTGTGTATATTCCTATTTTTTTAATTTCCTGACTCAATGTATAGAGGACAAGTTGTATGCATTCTGGAATGAACCGTAAAAGCACGAGATAACATATCAGTAAAGGATGTAATTCTATATGGTGGATTCGAAAGGGTTGACCCGCTTGCTAAAGAATGCAATTGAATGGACACCTAATCGCAGAGCATGTTTGCTGGAATATATATATATATATATATATATATATATATATATATATATATATATATATATATATATATATATATATATATATATATATATATATATATCTATGGACTGTGTTAGTTTAGATGCCATTTAATGTATATTTTCATCCACAAATAAGGAAGAAGCCTATCCATTCCAATCTCCATTGAGAGTATGGACCAGCTCGAATTATATATAACCTGAGTTATATTAACATAATCGTGTGGAGGAAGAATAATTAAAACAATTTTATGCTTTCATGGAGAAACGAAAGTGAATGAGACTATGATTGAGTATTGGGAATCTGTTCTGTGTGGCCAATTTCATAATAGGCAGAGGCACGGAGCTGTGCTTGACGAAGCCTCGAGCGCAACTAAATGGAACCACGAGGTGTGAATAATGACGACGAAACCTGGAGTAGAGGGGTAGAACCACAAAGGAGGAACAGTGGACACGGTTTAGAGCGAACCGGTGGTTTTCATCGCACCACCTTCGACGGGCAAGCATTTTTCAAGAAATTGGAGAGATTCCATAGAGCGACTGACACGTGGCATATAGAGGGACCCCAAAACCAGTTTCATCGTGCGCCATCGCACGTTATCATTCGTGCATCTTCGCCGAGCGATATCTGTTAGAACAGTGTTGGCTGTGCCATATGTTATTAACCGTCGATTGATGAAATGCATTAACAGGTGGGCCCGAACATTCATTTAAATTCCATTGAATTCAAAGTTCAAGAAAGGGTCATATATGTTGCATGGTTCACTTTATAATACAGAGCGTTGTGATATGATTGGTATATATATATTATATGATAAGGCGCATATGAATGGTTGATGTAATGTTTGGGCTCAGATATGAAATACGCTGATATGTTGAGGTTATTAAAGTATTTTCATATGCGTGAGGCTAGAATATTCGAATATTAATTAGAAATATTATAATTTTGGTTTTTTATTATGGTTTAACCACAGTTTTGAAGATGCCGAGAGTTGATTAAACCAAAGGTTCTGTAGTAAAAGCTATTCAAAAGGCGTTTTCACTCTAAAGACTTTGGAATATGTGGGTCCCGATATATATGGTCTCGTATGAAAGATTGTAAAGATTGAAATATGAATGAATTTATATGTATGGTTTTATAACCATGGAAAAATGAATTTTCCGCATTAATTCAAGTTTTCCTAGATTTAAAATTAGCTGTTATATTAAAAGACAATTATATGTGCAGCAGTTATACAACTGCAACGAAAGAAAGAGAGACAGCTGCAGAAAAATATACAGTGATCCAAAAAGTCCGAAGGGGGTTGATTTAATAATATATTATATGGACAGAGAGTGTGTAAGTAGGTATCCCAAGAACAGAGATTAATAATGAACAGACATTGCCTAGACTTATATTTATTTGAGGATAAACTTGGAAAAGTAGTTATATATGTAGCTGGTGCACACAAGTGAACATGTGGAATATGCAAAAGACAGTGAACAAAGTATGTAGGACAGTTGCATGGCTGCTACAGAAAAGACAAATCCAGTAAAGCCAAAATCCAGAAAAGGAGCTGAGTGAAATTGGTAACTGAAAATGTGAATGTAAATGTTGTAATTAATTTTTTATTGTTTGTGATGCATTGGCAAGTCTCCAGTAGGAAAAAAAACTCCCACTGTAGTATTTAAATTAATGCATATTGTTATATTTTTCTGAATGAGTTGGTAAAATAAATGAGAAGGAAGAAGGCAAAAAGTCAGGACTATTCACTTCAAATTCCCTGAGGAATGTAAAAAGTCATGTGATGAACTTTATATATAATATCACATTGATATGCACAAGTGGTTATAGAGTGAGTGAAGAGAATGTAGAAATGAAGCAGTGAGGCAGAGAAGAAAGAGGAGCTGAGCAGAGAAGAAGGAGGAGTTGAGCAGAGAAGAAGGAGAAGCTGATAGAGAATCTGCCATCTAGTTTTAATCCCAAGGTCTCTGCCATAGAAGAAACAACAGATTGGGAAACCTTCACCATGAATCAACTTCTTGGAAAACTAACAGCGTATGAGATGAGACTACCACAGAAGAAGTCAAATGTAAGGGAGGCAGCTTTTAAGGCAGAGAAGAAGAAAGAAGAAAAAGATGAGATAGGCTCTTGTTCTGATGAAGAAGAGACCAAATTTATCAGGAAGTTGGATAAAGGCTCAGGTAAGTATAAAGGTAAACTTCCATTTAAATGTTTCAATTGTGGAAGAGTTTGACATTATGCTTCTAAATGTCCTTATAAGAAAACAAAGAATCAAGCTCAGGAATCAGAGAAGACCATATCTAAGAACTGGCAGAAAGGGAAGAGATTCAATAGAAAATCTTTCTATGCTCAACAAGATAGCAATGCATCAGAAGACTCAGCTGAATTCTCAAGTGAAGAAGGAACATCAAAATTTGTTTTGATGGCTATAGAAGAGCTGGAAGAATTTTTTTTAGAAGATGAGGAAGAAGGTGAAGTGGACCTTGAGGGGGAGCTAAGAAGTGCCTTGGAGGGAATGGACAGACTAAAAATGAAGTGCAGAAAATAGAAAGACATTCTTCTCAAATACGTGAGAGAGGAACAAAATTCAGAAGCCCTCATTCAGTTGAAAGTAGAGCTTGAAGAAGCCAAGAAGGTAGAGGATATTTTACTTAAGCAGATCAAGGATAAAACTCAGGAACAAGAGAATTTGGGAGAAGAAGTAGTGAGCCTAAGAAAGAACTTAGAAAAAGCCCAAAGAGAACTATTAATGAATACACCTCTAATGAAAGGCTCTGGATGGTTGGACCAGATTCTAAATGCACAAAGGTCACCTCTGATAAAAACTAGGATAGGCTATGAAGGAGAATCAAGCAAAGGCAAAGAAAAAGAAAACAAAAATATTATTTTTGTAAAAGCAGATGAGAATATCCAAGTAGCTCAGAAGATTTCAAAGGAAGAAGAATCCTGCAATAAAGTAGATAAAAATCAGGAGGAAGCTCAAATGACAAAGGGATTGCAGCAATCCTCTAGAAGTTCATGAAGAAGAGAATCAAGATGATGATGAAATAAACAAGCCAATAGAAGATACAGATCTAAGATCAAAAACCTCCTCAAGATACATTCAGAAGAATCATCGAGAAGATCAAATCATTGGGGACAAGAGTGTAGGTGTACAAACAAGAAGACAACTAACTAAACATACTGAAGAGGTATACCTCGCAATTTTTTCACAAATAGAGCCAAAGAAGTTTAAAGAAGCCATCAAAGACAAACATTGGGTGAATTCCATGAATGAAGAATTGGACCAAATTGAGAAGAGCAACACTTGGGAACTAGTTCCAAGACCTAGTGAGAAAAATGTCAATGGCTCAAAATGGGTATTAAAAAATAAGATGAATAAACAAGGACATGTAATTAGGAATAAAGCTAGACTTGTGTGCAAGGGATATTCACAGGTTGAAGGACTTGATTATGATGAAACTTTTCCCCTGTAGCTAGAATGGAAGCTATCAGACTGTTTTTAGATTTTTCTTGCTATCATGACTTCAAGGTATATCAAATGGATGTGAAGTTTGCCTTCCTGAATGGAGATTTAGAGGAAGAAGTCTACAAGGAGCAACCGGAAGGGTTCTCCTTAACAGATAATGTAGACTACGTTTGCAGATTAAGGAAAGCATTATATGGGCTGGAACCAGCTCCTCGAGCATGGTATTCAAGGCTAGACAAATACTTGCAAAAACAAGGGTTCAAGAAAGGGGCAGTACACAACAACTTGTGCATAAAAGCAAATGAAGATGAACTTCTGATTGTAGTAGTGTATGTAGATGATATCATGTTTGGAAGCAGCAAAGATGAGTTAACAAAAGGATTTGCTGAAGAAATGAAATCAGAATTTGAAATGTCTATGATTGGAGAGCTTACCTTCTATTTAGGACTACAAATTCAACAAAAGAGCACAAGCACATTTATCTCACAAGAAAAATACTTAAAGGAGATGCTGAAAAGATTTAAAATGGAGGACTGCAAACCTGTGTCAACTCCCGTGACTACTGGATGCAAGCTTTGTGCAAATGATGGAGCAGCTGATGTAGATCAAAAACTTTACAGATCCATGGTTAGAATTCTATTATATCTAACAACTTATAGACCAGACATTATGCTGGCTGTAGGACTTGTAGCAAGATATCAAGCAACACCAAAACAAAATCACTTACTAGCAATTAAAAGAATATTCAGATATATACAAGGGACTGCACATTATGGGCTATGGTATCCAAAAGGAAAAAAAATCATTTTGACAACAGATACAGATGCAGATTGGGCCAGCTATGTTGATGACAGGAAAAGCACAAGTGGAGGTGCATTCTATTTAGGAGAGAGTCTGGTGGCATGGCTAAGCAAGAAACAAACATCTATTTCTCTATCCACAGTAGAAGAAGAATACATAGCAGCAATATCATGTTTTACACAAGTCATGTGGATGAAGCAAGCCATCCAAGACATGAAGGTAAGCATTGATGAACCTATTTCAATCAAATGTGATAATAAAAGTGCTATAAGTATATCTAAAAATCCTTTGCTTCATTCAAAAACTAAACATATTCCAATCAAGTATCATTTTCTCATAGAACAAGTAGCTCAAAAAGTAGTAAAGTTGGAATATGTGCCAACAAAAGAACAGACAGCAGATATATTTACAAAACCTCTTGCTAGAGAATCATTTGAATATTTGAGAGATAGACTAGGGGTAGTATCTATATATTCTACTCTCTGATATGAAGAGAAAACACAGTTTCAGGGGGAGAACAGAAACGACAATATCATTCCAGGGTAAGATCAGCCAGTAAGGAAAGCATAAAACAGGTCCTGAAGATCAAAAACTTATGGAAAGAGTACATCCAACATAAAAGAGTCAATGAAAAGGCTAAAGAGTCAGTGTTTTAAATTTTGGAGCAGCAAAGTACAAAGGCAACAAAAAAGGGCCTAAACATAACTCATAGAGAGGAAATGTAGAAAGCAAACTAGGAAATGAGCAACCCTTTGCCATTGATGTCAAAGGGGGAGGAAAAGAAAAAATGGGCTTCTAAAAATAAAGTAGAGGTTATTGCCATCAATGCCAAAGGGGGAGACTGTTTGAAATGTTGTCATTGATGGCAAATGAGATGACAAATGAGGACCACCTGAAACATCATTCAAGGGGCAGAAAGGCAGCAGAGACATTAGAGGAAACAGAGACAAAGAGAGATAGCAAAAGAAAGGCAAAGGAGATAGAAAAGAGAGAAGCAAAGTGGCAGGGAGGTGGCAGAGGTAGAAGAGGCAGGCAGCAGTGAACTGAAGCAGAGAGCTATTCAAGGTGCAAAGTAGTGAGGACAGTAGAAGAAGGCCATTTGATAGCAGATCTAGAGAGACAAAGTAATGAGGATAGAAAGGCCACTGTTTAATACAAAGGTTAGTTTCTGAGTTATGGAGTATTAGTGGAAGTGTTAAAATCAGTTGAAGCTTGTCAATTGTACTCTAGAGCCATAGGGAAGAGCTGCAGAGGGTAGTTCAAAGACTTGGACAAAAATTTTGCAGCGCTATTTACGAAAGACTAAAATGAGATGCAGTCGTTGCTAAGTGATTCCATATATATATATATATATATATATATATATATATATATATATATATATATATATATATAGATATAAGAATTCATTCCTGAACCAGATGTGCATTGTCGGAACTAGTCCTGTGTGAATATGCCTGAATTCAATAGATATATGGTAACCTCTGAAATAGGCTCTGAGATGAAACCCTGCAATTAAAGGAAGAATTGATGTCAATTAAGGTCATTTCTATGTTTCGAATTAAATGCGATTAAGGCTTGTATATGCTGTGGAGAAGTTAATTGAAGTATTTTCTGTATCGAAATTCCACGGGAGGCCGAAGAGAATCACTCTGCAATAGGAACCTATGTTTATATGTGAATCTCTGTTTATATTAATGTTGCATAAAATTTCATGAATGGTGTCGACCAGAAGTAATTCAAGAGCAGAGTCATGAATTGGAGTGGTTCAGTGCACAGTCGTAGGCAGAGTTAATAACAATAAAATGTTGAAGTGTTGAACGGAACCCTGAGCCAAAAGGGAGCAGAACCTTGTACTAGACGGAACCAGATCATGGAAGACGAAACTCGGAAGACGGAAACCGCAAGGTGGAATTCGGAATACGAAACTCTGACTAATGAACAGTGAAGGGGGTTTCCGGTTTTCATCACACCGATTTCGTCGGGCAAGCGGTTTTTATGAAATCGGAGTGATTCCACAGAACAAGCGACACGTGTCCCTGAACGAGTCTGCAAAACCACTCTCATTGCGCGCCATCGCGCGTTATCGTCCATGCATCTTCGCCGACCGATATCCATCAGATCAGTGTTGGCTATGCGATATGTTATTAACTGTCGATTGAAGAAATGCATTAGCAAGTGGCTGCACACCATCACGCATTCTCGTCCGTGCATCTTCGCCGAGCGATATCTGTCAGATCA
This sequence comes from Pinus albicaulis, assembly GCA_034641835.2. Classification (NCBI taxonomy): domain Eukaryota; kingdom Viridiplantae; phylum Streptophyta; class Pinopsida; order Pinales; family Pinaceae; genus Pinus; species Pinus albicaulis. Next base: position 1,063,294,741 of record CM076574.1, on the reverse strand, counting down.
GTGTTGGCTGTGCGATATGTTATTAACCATCAATTGAAGAAATTCTGTAACAAGTGGGCTCCACGGAATATGTATGTATTATAATATGCATCAGGATTGATATGATTGGTATATATATCATATGATAAGGCGCATATGAATGGTTGATGTAATGTGTGGGCTCAGATATGAAATACGCTGATATGATGAGGTTATTAAAATATTTGCATATGCGTGAGGCCTAGTCAATAGTGAGTATATGCAGAGACTTCTATGTAATGGCTTGACCAGAATATTTGAATATTAATCTGAAATATTATATGTTGGGTTTTTTATTATGGTTTAACCATAGTTTTATAAAATGCTGAGAGTTATTAAGAGACAGTTGTACATACAACAATTATATAATTTCAATGAAAAGGGAACTAAATAAAAGAGAAAACGAAAAAGTGGATGAAGGTTGGATGAATGAGGAAGGAAAAGAGGAAGAGAGGAATGCTATTCAAAATATACACTGTAATTGAACGAAAATTTTTAACTGTTTATATTGTTTGTGATGTAATTGGCAAGTCTCCGGAGAAAGATAAAATCGCACTGTAAAGTTGAAATGGTACATTTCTCTGATTAGATTGAAAAAAGAGAAGAGAATGCAGAATTGAAGAAAAAGAAATAATCAAGCAAATATGAAGATTGGAGTACAGTAAAAGAAATCAAAGGTACAGAACAGAGTTGATATCCAAGGTAAATCAACAAATGTTTCTTTATGAAAAAGAGGGAGTTGAAGCTTCCTTGCAAGTTGTAGCTCGCTGAATTTGAGGTTGGAGCCTCCTGTAGGTTGGTGCTTACAGGAAACCAGTGGTGAGAGGAAGTTGGAGCTTGCCTTTACATCACAGTATTAATAAGATGTAGTTTTCTCCCTTTATGGGTTTCCACGTATATCAGGTGTCTTTGTGCATGATATTTATGTGTTGATATGGTTTATCTAATCTGATTAATACTTGCTGCTGTCATATTAAGTTTTCTGTTACATTATATTAATACTTTCTGTTCACATTCTAAGACTACTCACATATTAAGTTGAATATGAAATGAAGGTGTAAATAATTTTATGAAAAAAGTTTTAAAAGTCCATGAATGTGTTAAACTGATTCACCACCCCCCCCCTCTTAGTTTAACTAAGGGATCAACATTCTTATCGGTGTGTGCTTCATGTGTGAATGCACCGTTGTGTTTTAAATTGTATGCACCAGCATTGTAAACATATCAAGCACCTGGATGGAAAAAAAAATTCTAAATACCCGGGGTGTTTACATACGCAACATCCCGGTGCGTGTCACCAATGTTAAAAAAATGGATTTCCAGTATCTAAATGACACTCCAGGTGATTACTTGGAGAGTGTAAACACACTCATACAAGTACTCTATCTATTGATTTAGATGAGCCTTAATTATATAGGCTTTCAAACTAACAAGATGGTTTCAACCACTCCCGAGATATTAGGACTTGAGATCTAATCTTAGCATCTCAATCCTATCATCATCATAACAACAATCTAATTATGACGTTCTCTATTAATTCCAACACTTCCCCTTAATGGATAAAGGGTACTGAACAATAACATATGCTTGCTGGTCTAGTCTCAGCTAGGCTTACAATAAAAAACATGAAAAACTTGGTAACAGAATTTTCATTTTTGTCTTTATGCTTGTAACTGCATACTTGTTCATTCTGAGTCGAGGCTTCATCTTCACTTTCCTCGCCGTGAGTTAGTGATGTATTTGCACCTCATTTCTTTCCCTGTAAAGGAAAACTTGAATTCTTGTTCTCATCCTTCTCAGAATTATGGCAGGCTTAATAGGAAAATGTTTTCTCTCACTATTTCCGGTGTCAATCATCTGAACATTAGAGATGATATCTTCACCATTAATTACTGCAATTTTTGTGTTAATTTCATAAAGAGATGGTGTTTCAAGCCATGCTTCAAGAAACTTCAATTATTCTTCAAAATTCGTTGTTGTTCCTTGCCTACTAATATCTGTACAAAAAAAAAATGTTAGATTTATAAACATGACCATAATTACTTTCATCTTCCTGCTCCTTCAGGAGAGCTTTCATTTCACCATATCTCCCTACTTCATCCCTTTCTGCTAACATAGTTATGCCTTCATCCATTTATGTTGCTACAAGCATGTTCTGCATTTGATCTGTATGTGAAGATAGGCATTCCTTCTCACCAAACAGTAATTCATCAATAAGATGTTTTTCAATCATAAAATTGATCCACTCATCATGAGATATATAAGTCTCATCATATTTGATTTCTGCACCAGGAAAAATTTCAGGTTCTACATCAGGAAAACTTTCAGGTTCTACAATAATGGATGTGTTTTCATCATTACAAGTTTCAATTACAGATACACATTCATCACCAATCATTGCATCTTCAGTTTCACAATCAAATATGGGATCATTATCAAGAGAAATATCTTCGGCATCATTGCCCTCATTCAAACAATATTTCATCTCTAAAACATCCCATAAAAACTTTGTACTAGGAATCTCTACATATTCATATATTATGATGAGTATGATGTTGTCATCTACTGCAGATGTTATAAGACTTAATACTAATGTATCTCCACTATCATTAATAACATCTTCAACATAATCCAGTAAATTTACCTTCCATAGTACTGTTTTAATTTCATTTACCTAGCTTTCATAATTCATACCTGAAAAAGATGGTAAATATGGCATTAACCATTTAATAATCTCACCGAATTCCAAATCTGCACCTTGATCGGTAGCTGGTCCATCACCATCAACCTGAAACAAATCACAAAATTCTACAACACAATATTTTTCACTTCTCTGTTGATTCTTTCTCCTGAATTTTCTTCGAGAGTCTTTCAATTTGCTTTGATGACCCATTTTCTCCTTCTTTTTTCTCCCTTGCAAGAACACTTCGACCAAGAATAGTTTCTTTCCCACTGCACTTTTCTTGGGGCATTCAAGTTGAATTCTTGGCATATAAATTCATCGATCTCAAAGGGTTTCTCAGCAAAATTCAACCTCTCTAAAAAGTTGAAGCGCTTAAACAGTCCTGGAATGCCAGCCAAACTCGTTCTGCTGCTGCATCCTCTAATTCACGCATCCACACTCCAAAAAAATTTGTGCAATAGATCCATGGCCTTGTTGGTCTCTGAATTTAGATTCCATAAAACAAGAGATGAAAAATTCCAGTATGCAATGGCCTCGGCATCAAAATGCTCAAATCAACGAGGCACCTGCCAGCTCTTCGTCTGTCAAGCACTTGATCGGCCACAAACGAAACCACATATTTTATCCTTGTCTAGCTGGAATCCTCAAGCAGCCAGATATTACTGCAACGTATATCAGCATCTATAAATGCAACATTTCTTTGGCCCACCGATTAAAGAAAAAAAAATGCACACAACCAACTCCTCATCAAATGACCCTTGGCCCTGCTAGACACAGTCTTTCACTGATCCCATGTACCAGTGATACGGTATTAGCCTTTTCAAATACGCCCAAGTTTTCTCTCAGCTTAGAAAATTTTGGACAAGCCTTTAAAAAAAAAACCCAAATCTGAACCTAAGTATCTTGGCCCTCTGCATCACGGCCTCATCCCCTTACGAAACAATTCTTCAGCTAGAAATTCGAAGGATGGCAGCAACTCCTAAACCTAGAAATTTGAACTCGGCTTTCGTGATCGAACTAACAACGACACTGTTGTTAGTGCACTCCGTCCGTCCTCCCCAAAATGTATCCAGACCAGAATGGATCCGTGTTCCAAAAATATGACGCCCCTACAAGTATCTTGAGAGTGTTCAAGCGTTCCTCTCAAGTTACGAAGGCTCGACCTTCGATGGCAAACAAATGATGGTGTTCACCAACTTGGAAGCATTCTCACCCATGCTGCTTGGTAGCATTCTCTCGGTAGCATTCCTTGAACGCGGAGAACCCTCACCAGCCTCCTCTTAGGTTGCCAACAACAGCTACTTGGTAGTGCTTAGCATGCTTTCACCCAGGAAACGATAGCAGCGTCAGCTCACAGCCCCAACAGGGGGAAGATCGTCCACATGCAAGAAGGAAATATAGAAAGCACTCCTCCTCACTATTCACTCACCGATATGGCTGCAACAACTCAATCTTATCGAATTCGAACTTGCACAACCCAAAACTTGCACGAGTTATGGAGAACGATTCCCCAGAGTGCGAGGTAGCCAACAAGACTCCTCCTTATGCTCTTACGCTCCTCCAGATCTCACTTCTGCTGCTACGGATATGGACACAACTGATCCTGCTGTCCATGCCAAGGAGACACGCTTTAAACCACATAGCACGCCAATCCGTGGTATCTCACCTGGAGAGCCATTTAGCTTAATAGTTCCTAGCTTCCATTTTCAACAACCAATAAATATGCACTAGCTCTATAGAAGGTGCATGCACCAGTGTTTTTCAGATTATAGTTGTAAACACACACTACTCAAGCTACTTCCATGATTTGGGTTATTTGGAGGAATGTTTTGTTCATTGTGTTGATTGTTATCTTCATCTTCAAGTTCCATCTACAAACGTAAAAATAAAGTGTAATATGTGTATCTACATTGGTAAGAATAATGAAAATTTCAATATTAAATAATATACATCAATGTAAATCGAAAAGAAATCAAATTTCATGTAAATTGTGAACTATACACATTCTTTCAAAACCAATTTTCATGCCTTCTTTCAACAATTCTTTTGTTGGCAAAGTTCCATACTTTGTTTCCTGCAAGTTTTATACCCAATAACAAATCATGGATTTAATATAAAATATTTTTTTGTTCTATTAGTTATAGACGGAGCTAAGTAAAACAAGGTAGATACTTACAATTAATTTATGATATGCCAACATATACTAACAACCCATATTTAACCCATTGTAAATCAATTCTTCTGATGGTTATTCTTTGTATGCTAGCACCTGTTTGAGGACATTCAATGATTATTGCTGTAAAACAACTTAAAATATAAAAAACTGAAATCTAGTTAAATTGTTGTAAGGAAGTAATAATTGCTCACAAACTTAGATATCAACCATTTTCATCATTGTCGTCATGTTTTATGTGTTGAATGGGTTCCATTTTATTTTCTTTTCTATAAGAAAATACTTGGAAATTAACATTTAATGCTAAATTATTTATTTATTGTACCTAATAAAAAAATTAAATGATTACATATTACATTTGAAGCACGTTCTTGTTGAGATGGCTCCTCGTGCACTGCAATTATGTCCATTTCTTTGAACATCTCCTTGTACACATTTTCAGACTTTCCTACTGGCATATTCCTAATATCAATGTGTTCATCGTTTGATATCTTCATAATCGTCTTGAAAAAATAACATGACAATAAACTATTTAATTTTTATATTGATATATGAAAACTAAATATAACAAAAGTGATATTTATAAATAATTTGTTTGTATTAATATATACATATAATTATATAAAAACATTGAAAGAAATATTACTTTTTCAATGCTTCTTTTTTGTTGGTGTACATTTTTGCTATTAAAAGTCTGACATATATCATTGACCAATTTTTGGGACACTCTTCCTATAGTTTAAATAAAATTTGGTTCTTGGAATCATTGGATTGATTTTTTTATTGCAACTAGAAAGAACGTCTATTAATTTGTTCCACTAGATCCCTCAAAGTTTTGTAAAAGTTTTTCCCCATTTTTTTAACCTCTAACCCCACTCCAAATGAGCTGAGAAATTCATTTTCATTTGCATGTTCTTTTTTTTTTTCTTTTCGTAGAAAAACATTCATTTCCCTCGCCGTTGGTCCCTGTAAAAAAATAAATATATCTAAATTAATAGATTGTTTGAAACATGTTATCTAATATTTTTAAGTATATTATTAATGAAAAATTTAAAAAGAAACTCATATTGGATCGGTAGTATTTTTTCATTCACCTCATTCATCATTCTGCAATTTTTCCATCAATCCTTTACACTCTTCTAGTCTTAGATTAGAAAGAATCTTATTGAGTTTCGTCATTTTGTAGGTTTGCATGACACACACTAAACAATACATATTAGTTAAACTTACATATAGTTCAAAAATAATAATTTTTGTAAAGAATTTACAAAGAACTTACCTATTTTTATTTTTTGGATGTGTTATTAGTATTTTTGTTAATTGAACTCTTGTCAGCCATTTTTTTATCAATATAAAACATGTACCATTGATTAATATATTTTATAAATAAATCACATACTTTTCAGGTAAAAAAAATCAAGAAAATGGTACGTCTATCTAAATTAAACGGCCGGCGCGTTTATATTTTCAACCACACCGATGCGAATTTCGCTACTTAAGCACCGACAATGGGAAAAAATTTAACGATAACAGTGTGTGATGCAGGAGCATTAGATTCGGGAAAATACTTTGTATTTTATTAAACCTATGGGATCTCATGTTTGTGAGAAAATATTAATTTTATGTAAATATTAATGGGATTTTTGAGTGATTAAATGATGTTTTTTATTAATTATTGTGAGGATTTGTTAATGTTCCAAAATGATTTGGAGAACATGAGAGAAATTAGATTTGAGATATCTAAGAATTAATTATGAAGCCTAAGATAGATTTGGTTTCAAGATTTTAGGGATAAAATCTAGATTGTAGGGATGTTGATATATTTGAGGACTTTGTTGAGTTATTGAAGGGATTTGAACCTAAATTGGTTCAACTAAATTTTTATAAATTAATAAGCCTCAAAGGCAAAATAGAGAATAGAATAGGAGAGAGGTAGCAGACAGGAGTTGAAGAGGACAAACAAAGTTTTGTTGTCAAGCCTTCAGGCAATTGTAAGAAGGGCCAATGATTTGAAAATCAGGCTAGGAATGAAAATTTCTGTAAGTAATTTCATTTGTTTATATGAAAGGGTGTTTCAGAATTATATCTTGATTGATTGAGAAATTGTATACTTAAAATTTTGAAGTTGGATTTTGAAGTGAGATTATGCACGTAATTGGGGAAACTGATATGTCAATTTCGTGAATTAAAACCCAGAAAGGTTCTATACAATTCTGTGTAAATATATATGAGTTTGGTGTATCGATCATTGGAGAGATCGATTACACATACAACGATTAAAGTCCATTTCAATTATGATATGATACTTGAGCATATCAATTTGGAATGCAATGATGGAGGTTTTAAGAATCGCTGTTGTTGAATGAACTCAATTACATCAATGAATTGGTGAGTGCATAGTTTGAACAAATTAGAGATGATGAATTAAAAACAGAGAGTATCCTTGAAGGGAGTGCTGCAATAAAAGAATGAATCGAATCTTATTTTGCAAATATCGAAGTTGAATATGTCGTAGATATGTTTGGCATTGCAGAAGATGCAATAGAAATATTTTAGGAGGTCGATTCCATGAATATTTTGATTGGCAGCATTGAATAAAATGGAATGCAGCAATGGCGAAAAGTCTGAGTAAACCTTTAAATATAGTTCTGAAATGAAGAGCAGTGAAGTAAGAATTCATGGAATGGTAAATTAATGGCTTGAGTGAAGACGAAAGGAAGTCTCAATCGCAGAGGAATATGAGTTCAATGGAATTCATGAGGCATAATACTGGATCAGATCAACGTCAAGGATGCAGAGGTTGCTATATCTGTGTGCAATTTGGGAAAGACACCGTTAAATGTTGGAAGTGAATGCAATTTGCATTGGAGAGAAACCTCAGTTTGCTGAAATGATATTGGTCGAAATCTAATCCTATTCCGTCTATGATACAGTGGGAAGCTTGTCTTTAATCTGTTAATTGAACGTTGTTGATTTGAATCGGTACCAAGTGAGATCGATCACAGCATTAACGCAGAGAAGACGAAGTAGCGTGGGTGTTAAGAAAGGTAAGTCACATTACTATGACCGAATATTCATTAAGGTTGTGCTCGATCTATTATAACGATGCATGATATGATACGTGGGTCTGAAACGATGTCTTAAATTTTAAAGCCTTGGACTGATGTGGCATGCAATAGGAAGGAGATTTGGATGATATTGAAGATTCACATCGATATTTGATTCGTCAAAACATGAAGTTATATCATGTAAATCGACTATATTATGTTGGGACTTAATTAACCAAAATTGAACTTTTGAGTTGAGATGTGATAGGCCTGGGGGCTTCATTAAAAATTTGAGGTTTTAAATAAAACCAATGGGGTTTAATTAAATTCTTTTCTAAGACTTTTGAAAAAGGGTTTTTATGAGACTTATTTGGGTTTTATAGAAAAGCCTTGTTTATGTGTTGAGTGGTTTTGAATTATATGTTTTGATAAGCTTTCGCATGAAAGAATTTAATTTTGGGTTGTATTGAAGTATGGTTTTCATAAACCAAAAAAAAAAATTGTGAACAGATGCCATAAGCTTCCGCAAAATTTTGTGAAATTTCCCAGACTTGGAGTGTTATTTGGGGCATTTATTGAGATGCATTTTTATATGCATAGCTTGGAGTAAGAGAATGTGGGTTTGGAAGGGTTTTCCTGCATCAAGTGGTATCAGAGTTGGAATAAATCTGTTTGAAGATTCAAGTTTTTAAATTGAATTAATTGCATGTGATGAATAAATATCAGATTTTGAAACTGATGAAGATTGCAGCACAAAGATGCAATGCAGTTGAAGAAGTGAAGCAAGATCAATAGGATCTTGAAGGTGAGTTGACAGATGATATTTAACTCTAGTTTGAAGGATATTTGCAGAATTCATGCTGCAGGCATTTGAATAAATCTGAGCAGAAAGAAGCAGATCACAGCTGGAGAGAAGTGATGAAGGAGTCCATCAATGGATTCTAAGAGAGAGTGGCATAACCTGAAGATTCAACAGAGGTTGAATAAAGTTGCAGATGAGTGAAGCCTGAAGGAGCAGTGAAGAAATGCTCAAAAGGTTCCAGCAGAGGACCGGTGATTACCAAAATACCATATTTGGAGGAAAGGATTAGTGAGGTAAGTGGCAGCAGGAAAGCTTGTTGTTGCAGAGGCCTGGTGCAACTCATGGGTGAGAAACTCAATGCGAAGAAGATGACTACTGAAAGTCATACAGGAGAGAGCAAAGGTTCAGAGAGAGGCCACAGTAGAAAGAAGGAGAAAGAAAATGCCAAGGCAAATGGCATATGGAAGTAGTTGACTGATGAAGAGTATGAGAGACAGAAAGTTGAGATAGCAGTTCATCTTGAGCTATTGATGGAATTGTTACAGGAAAACACGAAAGACCAGAGACATGGTTGGACCATGAGGAAGAAATTGAAATGGTAGAGACTACAAGTAAAGAGGGATCAATAGGTAAACATGCAATTAACAGAAGAACTGAGGAAGCTCGAGCAGATGATGAGTATACAATTGAGACGTGAAGAACTCAGAGCAGCTGAGTTGAAAGTGGAGGTTTCCATTGGTGAAACAGAAGAGGAGATTATTGATGATTTCCTGAACTATTGGGTAAATCCAGATCATCTGGATAATGTAAAACCTTGTATTTTTGTAGTTGAAAATTGTGATGTGATTACAGGTTTTACTGAGGAGGATGCGCAATCTTGTGAAGTTGTCACAAGTATGGAAAATAATATTTCAGGATATAAATACTCTGAAGAAGAAAGCAGTGATGATTTTGTACTTGAAGCTATTACAGTACAAGAGGAAGTTCTTGTGAATGAAGAAGAGGACCAGCTTGAAGATTTGGTATATAAACCAACAGTTGAGACTGTTGAAATTTGTGATTTTCAAACTAAAATTTTGTGTCTGAATGCAGGGTTGGTACATGATGATGATATACTTCAACAATGCCACAAGGAAATTGCATTGCTGAAATACTTGTTAGAGAATTCAGAGTATGAAAGAGATATTTTAGCAGAAGGCAGAGTTCAATACAGTGAACAAAAGCAGAAAGACATCATGGAAACAGATGGTGTGAAGGAAGGACTGGTTGACAGTCTTGGGAATTCTTCAGAAAATTCTTTGAGGAGGTTGAATCAACATACTAATGTGCTGATAGAGGAGGAAGAAATTGCAGGACAACATACTGAAGTGCTGGCAGAGGAAAATAAGGCACTGAGGCCTTATGATTTTTATTTTAACAATTTTTTTGTGAATGCAGATGTTTTTGCAGGTGTTGGAGAACATTTGACTGAGTTGAGCATTCAAATGAAGGAAGAAGATGAAAATTCTATGGATATCTTTAATCCATGGAATAAAGGAGTTGAATTGGTGGAAATTATGCTAAGTGATCAGAATTCAGAGCAGGGAGGAAAATCTCAATTTCAGAATTGGGAATTGCAGATGCAAAGAGATGAAGACAACAAAAAGGAGTACACAATGTACCAGTCCAGTAAATTGCTGATAGGAGAAGGCAGAAAACAAGAGGGTATGGATGATTGGGTCGCAGCAAGAAATCAGCAATCTAGAGAATTATTGGACAAGGAAATTGAACTAATCAAAAGAATCATGATGAAAATATCTCAGACGAAGATATCAGCAAGGAAGAGAAGCAGCAACAACAACAAAAGAATGAAAAAAATAGACTGTGAATGTGCAGTTAGTGGAGCAAGGCAGCATAAAATATGGAGACCTGGAGAAAAGCAGCAAACAATAGAAATTGATGATAACTTGCAGAACAAAATGTGGGATCCAGGCAGGCAAAGAATTAAAACGCATGATCAGGAGATCATGATCATTTTCAACCTTGGGAGTCTGATGTAGGAGCATTAGATTTTCGAGAAAATACTTTGTATTTTATTAAACCTAGGGGGTCTTATGTTTGTGAGAAAAATTAATTTTATGTAAATATTAATGGTATTTTTGAGTGATTAAATGATGTTTTTAATTAATTATTGTGAGGATTTGTTAATGTTCCCAAATGATTTGGAGAACATTAGAGAAATTAGATTTGAGATATCTAAGAATTAATTATGAAGCCTAAGATAGATTTGGTTTCAAGATTTTAGGGATAAAATCTAGATTGTAGGGGTGTTGAGATATTTGAGGACTTTGTTGAGTTATTGAAGGGATTTGAACCTAAATTGGTTCAATTAAATTTGTATAAATTAGTAAGCCTCAAAGGCAAAATAGAGAATAGAATAGGAGAGAGGTAGCAGACAGGAGTTGAAGAGGACAAACAAAGTTTTGTTGTCAAGCCTTCGGGCAATTGTAAGAAGGGCCAATGATTTGAAAATCAGGCCAGCAACAAAAATTTCTGTAAGTAATTTCATTTGTTTATATGAAAGGCTGTTTCATAATTATATTTTGATTGATTTAGAAATTGTATACTTAAAATTTTGAAGTTGGATTTTGAAGTGAGATTATGCATGTAATTTGGGAAAATTATATGTCAATTTCGTGAATTAAAACCCAAAAATATTGTATACAACTCTGTGTAAATATATATGAATTTGGTGTATCGATCATTGGAGAGATCGATTACAAATAGAAGGATTAATGTCAATTTCAATTATGATATGATCCTTGAGCATATCAGTTTGGAATGCAATGATGGAGGTTTTAAGAATCAATGTCATTGAATGAACTCAATTACATCAATGAATTAGAGAGCGCATAGTTTGAAAAAATTAGAGACAATGAATTAAAAACATAGAGTATACTTGAAGGGAGTGCCGCAATAAAATAATTAGTCGAATCTTATTTTGTAGGGATCGAAGTTGAATATGCCATAGATATGTTTGGCATTGCAGAAGACGCAATATAAATATTGTAGGAGGTTGATTCCATGAATAGTTTGATTGGCAGCATTGAATAAAATGGAACGTAGTAATGGTGCAAAGTCTGAGTAAACATTTAAATAGAGTTATGAAATGAAGAGCATCGAAGTAAGAATTCATGGAATGGTAAATTAATGGCCCGCGTGAAGACGAAAGGAAGTCTCAATCGCAGAGAAATATGAGTTCAATGGAATTCATGAGGCGTAAGACTGGATCGGATCAACGTCAAGGACGCAGAGGTTGTTATATCTCTGTGAAATTTGGGAAAGACAGCGTTAAATGCTGGAAGTGAACGCAATTTTCATTGGAGAGAAACCTCGGTTTGCTGAAATGATATTGGTCAAAATCCAATCCTATTTCAACTACGATACAGTGGGAAGCTGGCCTTTAATATGTTAATTGAACATTGTTGATTTGAATCGATACCAAGTGAGATCGATCACAACATTAACACAGAGAAGACGAAGTAGCGTGGGCGTTAAGAAAATTAAGTCACATTACTATGACTGAATATTCATTAAGGTTGTGCCCGATCTATTATAATGATGCATGATATGATATGTGGGTCTGAAATGATGTCTTAAATTTTAAAGCCTTGGACTGGTGTGGCATGCGATAGGAAGGAGAGTTGGATGATATCAAAGATTCACATCGATATTTGATTCGTTAAAACATGAAGTTATATCATGTAAATCGACTATATTATGTTGGGACTTAATTAACCAAAATTGAACTTTTGAGTTGAGATTTGATAAGCCTTGGGGCTTCTTTAAAAATTTGAGGTTTAAAATAAAACCAATGGGTTTTAATTAAAGTATTTTCTAAGACTTTTGAAAAAGGGTTTTATGAGACTTATTTGGGTTTTATAGAAAATCCTTGTTTATGTGTTGAGTGGTTTTGAATTATATGTTTTGATAAGCTTTCACATGAAAGAATTGAATTTTGGGTTGTATTGAAGTATGGTTTTCATAAACCATAAAAAAATTTGTGAACAGATGCTATAAGCTTCCGCAAAAGTTTGTGAAATTGCCCAGACTTGGAGTCTTATTTGGGGCATTTATTGAGATGCATTTTTATATGCATAGCTTGGAGTAAGAGAATGTGGGTTTGGAAGGGTTTTCCTGCATCAGTGTGATATGTATCAGTGTGATATGTTATTATAAACACACTGCCACTACATTAGAAATAAAAACCCTATAAACTAAAATGAAAAGCCCTAATTGTGAATTCTTTTAGTCACATAAACAAAAATAAGCAAGTGTTTAACGCCAGAATGGAATTTTTTTTTTAATCAGAATTTTAATTAAATATAAATAGGAATAGATATTGTGAATGGTTTTATTAGTGAAATACATAGTAAAATTTAAATTTTTTACTATGTAATAAACCTAACAGAAACTGTAAAAAATAATTATTACAGTAAAATTTAACATTTTTACTATATTATAGGGTTTTTGTGTGAATTAGAAGATGTTTCAAATTCTGATTCTTTGAATAGGTCTGTTGTTCGAATTTATTTTGGTAATTCAAGGTGCTCTCTTGCTCTAGCTATATCTCTGGTGCATATTCCTCCGTAAAAAAATCTCCAAAAATAATGAAATAATGAATATCTTCTATTATTTAAAGAAATTTATATGAAATTAGTTTTCTGAAAATCATTTGCCTCTTATTTTTCAGATTATCGTTTTTTTTCACTTCAAAAAAATAAATTTGTGTTTCTTTTCCCCTATATTCAGTGTGTTTGTTAACTAACCATACCGGTGCATCTCGTAATAAAAATTCACATGTGCAATTAACAATACATTAGCATCAATAACAATAACTCATTTTTAATGCACTGAAATTAATTTTAGGTATGTACACTAAAATTTACTGTTTGATTTTGCTCAAATGTAGGGAGAAAATATCATAATTATATAAAATGGAAAATTCTTCAAAATCTAGCTCATTCCATAATATTTCTCAAAGTCCATCTCAAAGTTATCCCTATCCATGTCGAGATGTAATTACTTCATATTTTATTTATATTTTTATTATTTAATTGAATTTATTCTTTTTATCCATTTCAATAAGTTGAATAAAAATAATGTATACGAATTTGTAGGTTCATGCAAATTCAGAATCGAGTTTAGATGCACAAAATACTCAAACAGTTCCAAAATGTCAGAAGCTCTTATCAGGAGCAACATACTGCAAGGTGCGGTTGGTAGATGAAAATAAACAGCCACTTCATCCTGCCGATTGGAACATGCCATCTTCTAGCCACAATCCTGGGAAAATTATGGTAATAATTGTTTGATATAATATAATTATTTCAGCGTCAAACCAATTAATCATGCATTGATGTGCTTACTGATTGATATCATCGATATTGTACTAATCATGTTCAAATATTTTTTTTTAATTTATTAGGATTCTAGTGATGATGAGCAGTCTACCTACCATCTTTCGTTGCACCCCACAACAATGTCAAATCAAGAGAAGGTTGAATTAAGAAAAAAACTCGAAGATGAACGATACCAAGAATGGTTGAATCAACCACCTATTCAATTCCCGCTACGTCCAGATTCACCAATTAGGAATGAATAGAATAATAGTAGTTCTTCACAAGCTAGTAATGTAGGAAATCAAATAGATGTCCGAATGGATTATTACTTAAAGGATACGACTACCATGGAGACAATGTTGGTAGATGCATTCCAGAACGATGATCAGCTAAGGGATGATGCTCATATCACTGATACATTTCTCGAAAGACTTAATTTACTTCCACCACCCCTCTCTTTGGACCTAGGGATCAGTAAAATTCTATTCAATTGGGGACAAGGGTGTTACTGTACAACTTGAAAGCAAATTTTGGCTTGTCGAATGCATGTTTATAAAAAAACTTGAGGTAATTAACCATCAAGTCCCTTATATTTTGAGAAATATTGTCACAAAATCAACATTAAAAATGGTCAATTTCATGAACGTTAATAATAATTGGCATTGTACATTTAATATTTTCCACGAACTACAATTTATTCAGATATAAGGCTATTCTGAGTGATAATGTCTTTCTCGGTAGTTGCGAACAGGAAAAGCAATTTTTGAAAATGTTGGGTGTTGAGTACCTATCATATCATGCATGTCCAAATGATTGTACTCTATATAGAGCATAATATGCAGACAAAGAGATATGTCCAAAATGTGGGCATGACAGGCATGATAAATAAAAGATGAAGGTTAAATCACATGGTCCTCCTCTTAAGATATTGAGGCATATGCCTATAATCCCAAGGATTCAAAGGCTCTTTCGTTGCAAAGAATTAGCTATGTTGCAGTGATGACCTGCTTACACATACATGAATTGGGAGTTATGTGAATCCCAATAGATTCAATAGCCATGAATCATATAGAGGATACATATCCAAGAAAATTCAAGGATGAAGAATGAAGTCTACGACTCAGTATAGCCATGGATGGTGTCAACCCATATTCCCTCCAAAAAACAAACTATTTTATTTTTCTTGATGTAGTGATCAATAAAATTATCCCCCCATGGATGTCTATGGAGAATGAACACCTTATGCTGGCTCTTTTAGTCCTTGGTAGAAGACAAGTGAATAATATGGATGTTTACTTACAACCACTGGTAGATGAATTATGGGATGGGATAAATGTATACAATGAATCAAGACCCATCACAGCAGAGAGGAGTTTTACATTGTATCGAATATGTGCTTACACCACACATGATTATGCAAGCTTAGGATTTTTCTCTGGTAAATTATATGTTTATCAATTTATTTAAATACGTAACAATATTTTTTCACGTATTAATTTAATTCATTGTAATTGTTCTAATCTTCATTGTTGGCCCTCGTTTTTTTATCTCTTTTTGTTTAATAAAATACACTTTATTACCATGCTATCCATACATACACCACCATATTCACTCTATTTTTTCCAATTAATGCATATCAGGTATTTAAATCAAGTTTTTCAATTCTTAGAATTTTTTATAAAAATTGAATTTTAAGTGCATTTTTGGACTAGATCAGAAATTTCCGTAATGGCTTCATGGATGTCAGATTTGCATGAGACTTGGGATCAAGATGGATAAATTTCTAGAAATATTGGGAACTAATATTAAATTTACATCTATTGGTTCATTCAAACCAAGCTTAAACAGGCCCGATCAAAGGCAGTCAAATAGGCCCTATTTTTATGGAGATCCCTAGGAAATAGGTCAAATTTCTTATTTTATGGGATTTTCTAGATTTTGAGGGATTATATGGATGAAATCAACCTGATTATATAGTATAAGGATAGACATGGTTGTAGGAGACATTTTATATGATTTTTTTTAATATTTTATTTATTTAAGCCTAATACATTAAAGACATTCATATGTAGAATTCGTGTAACTTAACTTTGATATTTCTGCAAATTTGGAGAGTTAATTGAAAGACATGTTATATTTCATTTCATATTCTTATATGGTGAATGCTTGAATTAATTTTTAGTATCTGAAAGCACTTAAAGTGTGTGAGGAAAGGGTGGAGGTCCCCCACACCGAGCTAAGTGCACTTTCTAGTTATTTGAAGTTGCATTTTCCAAACTAGTTTGTTTTATGGTTAATTTTTTTATTAGATATATTTTGATGTTTTATGAGTGTTGATGAATATAATTCTCATTTATATTTTTCATATTAAGGTAAAATATAATGTTTAACTTAAACATTCCTTCTATCTTATTAAAAGCTAGAGCTAGTATTCATCTTTCCTTCTTTTTAATTATCTAGTTTTGAAGTTCCTATTTTATACAATAGTATTAATGATTAATGAATCTGTAATGAAGGAAAACCATGATCTCTTTATTTAAGAGCCTATTCAATTATTCTTTCATGTATCTTGATCTATTTCTCATTAGTGGTTTTGGTTTCTAATTCATGAAGTAGTTTTGTAAGAGAAGGACAAACAAGTTCTCCTAAGTTAGGAGCTTCTTCTGCTGCTGATTACATAATTGAATTTAGAAATTATTTATTTTAAATTTAGAGTTGTAATATGAATTTCCTTTATTATTAATAATTCATCTTCTGACTTAACCATAGCTGAAACCCATATACCTTGGAGATGCTTCTAAGTCCTACAAGCCCAGATTGATAATAAATACTTGTGTTAGTTTACCCAATAAACAACCCAACATTTTCGGCGTCATTGCCGAGGAAGCATATTTCAAAGTGGTAAATTAGGAGGATAAAAAAAATACATATAGAAACATAAAAAAACAACAAAAACATATTTTTTGTTTTAAGTTATGTTTCTATATGCCTAGAGATAGAGATCAAAAGGGTAGATTCGTGAAATAAAACCCCCCAAAAACTCATCCATCCACAGGACTAACAACAGCAGTTGTTGGAAGACCTACAATAGAGGAGTTAGAGGAAAAATAGAGATCGAGACAAAGATTAACTCTAGTTGAAAGATAGATCTTGTTAGCCTTGAAGGTAAAAATAAATCAATCACCAAAAGAAACTCTTTCCTTAGGAAAAAATAAGGAAAAAATTAAACCAATTATTGAACAGCTAGAGAAACATGTCCTTGAACAAATCAAAGTGGTTGAAGAAGCACTAAATCAGCCTCATTTTGAAACACTACACATCTTTGAACAAGAAATGACCGACGAAGGAGAAGAATCAAATATGCCAATCATGACTCCTAAAGAAAGAATTGAATATGAGAGACAACAAAGGGAATGTAGAAGAAAAAGAGAGGAAGAAAGGAAATTTGAGGAAGAAAGAAAGAGAGCGGAAGATAGGGGAATAGAAGAACTAAGAAAGTTAGAAGAAAATGCAAGAAGAGAAAATGAACCAGAATACTACATGATAATGAACAACAAAATAAAAATGATCAGGAAACTAATTTTGGCTTTCCAATATTAGATGCAAGAGAAATATTTGGAGAAGAAGTGAAAATGAAAAACATTCCACCTTCTGTATTGCCTAAATTTTATGGAATGTCGGCAAAAGATCCTGATGCATTCATGTTCGAGTTTGATATCTTATGTAGAACTTATAGATACATGGATGATACACCCAAGCTTCGATTTTTTCTGGCTACCTTGAAAGCAACAATGTTAAAATGGTTTATGGGTTTAGGAGAACATAAAATAGCTTCTTGGGATGATATGAAGAAAATTTTTCTTAAAAAGTATCAAGCTTGTTACAGGGCTAGAGACTCAAAAGAAGACATTTTTAGAATGAAACAACAAGAAGATGAAAGTTTTGAAGAATATTTGGAAAGATTTCTTTCCAATTTGCAAAAATCCAAATAACATTCTCTAAATTGCGATACCATTCGTACAATATTTCTTAAGGGTATCCGAGATGAATATTTAGATATACTTAATGTGATGGTGTTGAGGTATAAAAGGTGTCTTTCTAACTCCTATTTATCTTACATTAATTATAAATCAAGGTACAACTTTTTATCTCAAGAGTGTACTCAGTCTGAGGCTGCAATTCAATCTAAGAGTAATGCTCTTCAATGTGCAGTACAGTGTCTTAAATACAAGAGTAAATGGATTCTTGAAAACGAAATCTAATTACAGCAATATGAAACTCAATGTTCTGAAGTTCAATCACTCACTCAACAATCATCAGTCAAGGATGCAGTAATAATAACTCTTTCCTCTGTCAATTGATACAAATGAAATCAAATATTAACAAGGTAATCAATCTGAGAACGTAGGCAGTAATAACCAATGTCCTTTTCAGTTGATGATCTTCCACTCCACACTGAAGCAATTAAATGGAAATGGTAACTGTGTTAAATCAATAATGCTGCTAATGAAAATAGACAAAGAAAGCTTTCTGTAATAACACTCCAAAGAAAAACCAAACTCTTGCAAGACAGTAATGCTAATTAACAGGAATGAACAACAAATCTATCTAATGTAAATGAACAACAAACTATTTAATAGAAATGAACAAAAAACTTTTTAATGGAAGTGAACAACAATCCTAAATAGCGAAGCTCTGTATCTGCAAAGCATAACAATAAAAATTATAAAGGAATAAATGCTCTTGTTATATGGAAAGGGACAGCAACGCGATTCACTGATGCGACACACCAATTTCATAAATCATTAAAGAGTAAGTTATAAACCAAGATAAATGTGAAGAAATATGATTTAAGGAAAAGAAATCTAATGCAAACCATCACTCCAATGGAATTGGAAAGTAAAGGTATAAATATCAAGTGGATCCACCAGGGTCGGGCCCTTAGTCGCTAGTGAAGCACCACCAAACTACTCTAGTATCAAATAATGGAATGACAATTGAATTATGTATTAATCATATGTAGCAGAGCTTACAAGAAATCGTACTCTGTTTAAATTAACGAGAGTCGATGAACAATCATGAAATTAAAAAAGGAAATCTGAATAATCATAACATGTCCCTCCTCTAATTTCTACAAGCGTTGTTCTTTTATAATAGCCAGTGGATGAAACAAGAAGTACAGATAACTTTGAGCAGCAATCCCTCTAGATCTAGAGATCCTGATGGATTCGCCCCATCCTCTAACTTTAGTTATCGTTTTGTCCTCTTGTGTTGATGTTGAGTTGTTTCTTTCTTTACTTTGACTGTGTGCTCTAATCTTGATCTTCTTGTCTGGATACAGCCTTTTGTTAAAGGGACAGTAGTTACACCTGCCTTGTCTGTTCCTCCCGAATGGTGGCTTCCCACTTCATCTAGTTCCTATATAGAAGAAAATACAATGTTTAGTTAATTTTGCAATAAGCACTAATCTCCTCAATTCTATTGTAATTCTTCAATATATTATAATTCTAGAATATAAAGGAGTCATGATTAAAAGGAAAAAGATAAAGAAATACATGGAAAATGCATACCTTTTCCAATGCTCAACACACCCCCTTGCTTACCCTTTTTCATGTCCTCATGAAAACCATAATTTACATGTAAAGCAGTTAGAGAACCATTAAGTAGTCTAAAATGATGATTGCAGCTAAAAATTCAAAAACATGCCCTGTCTGCCCTTTAGGTAATTCATATTTGGCCTTATAGTCTGTTGTAGGATACCAGATAATAGGGCTTCGAAATCTAAAACATATCCAGTACGGGCCTTCCCTCAAGATGAGGTTACTATAGATAACCAGGCGGTTGGCATCTAACTCAAAATTTTTGTAATTGAATGGCTCTCTGTCTTGAATATTCCGATTGGAAATCTTCCATTGGAGTTTAGCTGCTACTACGGCCTGGTCTTTGATGGACATAAAATATTCTACCCCATCTAGGACAATTGCTTTGTGGATGGGTCCAAATGTTTGGATCACACCCTCCTTTGTCATTAGGCTTTTCTGCCTAGCCCACAATTGTAATGGGTGTCTCGGTTCACACCTAACCCAAAGGTCTAACCCATTTTCTTGGCTCTGAAAAGTGTTATATGACTTGAGCGATTTTGACTGGTTAACAACAAATGAAGTGAATGCTTGATATTGGATATCACCCACAAAAGGATTGGGATTTGTCTCCATTTCCTCAGCCAATATAAAATTGTGCAAATAAAATTCACAGAGTAGGCACTGAAATTTTACTCCATAGAGTTTGCAGCAGCTTATAAAATCATATACAGTTTTTAATTCTATGGGTTTTCCTGCCTTAACAACCTTAATTTTTAATTGAAAATATCTTTCTAATAAAAAAAAAGAATAATTTTTAGCGGGGCATCTACATGCTAGAACATCTGTGTATAAAGAACAGGGAGTATTCATTTGATTCCTGACCATTTTTAATATATTCCTTACCTCTTCAACTTTCTCTTCTGATGTTCGACATTTATCGAAATCTTTTGCCTCTTGATGTCGTTTAATTGCTGCTATAAATCTTTGTATTTCTTCTTGGGAACAGTCTCTTCTTCGAGCTTTTCTCTAACCCTTTGAGCCTGTGCCAGATCCTCTTGGAGTTTTTCTATATCAAGGTCATTTATCAAAACATTTTTATTGCAGCCTTGTGCACTTTCGGTTGAGGTAGTTGGGTCTGGAAAAACTGCATGTTGTTCCTTGCCTTCTTGAATGGATATGGGATCGGCTTGAGTCTCCATGGCCTTTGCATTCTGGAGTTCCATTGGGATGGCTACATCCCCTATTTCTGGGGTTCTTTTAGAGGTTTTTCCCATTTTTAGCACCCTAATCCTATGCCTAATTTTTTTTACTAATTTTTGGAGCTTTTGTCGTTCCCTCCGCAGCTTCTCAAGTTCATTTGTATTCTTCTTCTTCTTGGAAGGAACAACTGTTCCTTTTTCTGTACTTGGTTGCTCGGCTAAGGTTTTTTCTCTAGTGGTCGTGCCCTCACCTAGGCTTGCTTCCATGCTTTTATCACATTCTCCAGGCTAGGTTACTTAGGGGAAGTAACCCTAGTTTGTTCTGTCGTTTCCTAAGGGGTTTCTTCTTCTGCCTCTTCATCATGCATTTCCTCAGGTTTGTCCTTGCTGATGACAAAATGTTCCTGCAATTGTTCTATCCCAATATTGAGATTGAGCGGATTGTGGGGTTATATATATTCACTCATATTGGCCAAAATTTGGGCCAATTCGTCCTCCTGTAATGGATTCTATGGTGGTATTGTACTAGAGGTTACGGGAGGTTCTGCTTCCTCCCTTTCTTCTTCACTAGTATGATTGCTTTATTCTTCTTCCTGATCTTTTCCACTAGTATGGTTACTTTCTTCTTCTTCCCGATCTTTTCCTCCTTCAAGTTGTGGGGGTTTCTCTTGTTTTTGATCTTCTCCTCCTTCAAGTTGTAGGGGTTGCTCTTCTTCAGAACTGGGTAATTCCATGGGTTGGCTACTACTACCCTAAAGGCTTCCCAACATTCCCCTGATTCTTCTTAATCTGGAGGACTTTCTATGTTTCAGAGGTTCATTTTCTTTGTTGGCGAGTCTTTTTCGTTTTGGGGCTAGTAAGGTTATTCCTCCGCCAGTTGAGAATACTAATTCTTTCCAGCTAGTCTGCTGTTGGGCAAGACTGTAACTAACTATTAATCAAATTAAACAGTGTTGGCTTACTACCATCCCTGTATGACAGGATTTCCTTATGCTCCGAGCAATGTCATGTAGTAAAAAATTTAAAAATGCAAGCAAATTCACAGTGCATTTCTGTTTTAGTATTGTTAATAATTTGAGGTGGCATGGTCTTACCACATCCTTTCTTCCATCACATGTAATGTAGCTTTGCACTACTCTGGCCATTTTTGTCCATGGTTCTCCCAGAGTTGCTGGCTGGACACCTTTTCCTTTAACGATCAAGGTCTATCCTTCGTCCTAAAAGATGTTCATGGCCTCTTGAAGTTTCACTTTTTTATGGGGCCATATGGGTCCAACTTCTGGTAGACCAGATATCTCGGCAATTATTGCATCTGTCACTATTATTTTCCTACCTCTTAGCATGGAATAACTCTCCTGCAAGTTCTGCAAAAAATTGATAGCCACAATTTCATGGGGTTGCTGCAGTCGTGTAAGGTATGTAATCCACCCTGCTCTCTCCAAAATTTCTCATGCATCATCAGAAAATGTTAGTACTAGAGGTTCACTACGTATTTCTCACCCTCCCATTTCGTCTAAATCCTGCACACTGTTAGTTCTTCACAATAATACACAGAAATGGAAATGAAACAACTCCTTGTGTATATAAAAACAAATACCATTAAACTTGCTATTTCCAGGAATTGATGAACATAGGGAATGGACCCATATGTAGGCATATTTAAAAGTCACCTGCGCCCCCCTAAAATATGATAGGTCGCCCTCGACCGTCAAATGGATGAGAAACGTACTACGGGTAGTTGTACAGCATAGAAAGGCATGCATACTTATGATATGATCAAAAAAATTATCGAATTACTGAAATCGAGGCATATTATGAAATCATGAATAGATGTGAAATGCTATGTAATTATTTGAAAATAAGGGAAAGGACACCTGACATAAATAAAAGTGCTTATGCGGTCATTATTCACTTAAACCATTATGATTGATTTATAAACAATATTTCATGTATATTGGTTCAAAAAAGGGGTTTAGGATCATAATCGCATTTGTAACTAAGATAAATATGTAAGAAAAGGGTTTATAATTGCTATTGAGTTGTGAAAAATATGACTCCAATACCATCAGCAAAGCTCTGTTGCCCACAGGTGTCCATAACCTTGACAAAGTTGTTTTTTCACCCTTGGAACCATAATCCTTTATATATGCCTAGGAAAGTGATTTTTGGTTTCATGATGGAGGCCATTGTGCTGGTTTGGAAACCAGATGAATCACAATTCCATTCACCAAGAAGGAGTGAAAGGTGGGCAGGCTGGCTCGTGATGAGACCTCCTGTTCCAAGGAATTTTTATTTTTCTGAGTTGCCCATTGGATCATGTCCCTGGTGTGGTGGCCATAATGGGAATTCCACTTCACTTCTTCCTTATGATCATGGTAGGTTGGCTCGTGATGAGACCCCCTATCCTCCATCTGATATATCATAGAATTTTTAGTAATCATATAGATATTTTTTTTCTTTTATTTTTATTTTATATAGCACTTGTCTATTTATGTATAAAGGATGGTTCAACACTCCTTAAGAGTAGGGATGGTGGAAGAAGTCTGAACATCTCAATACCGGAAAGTATGCCATTATTCTTATTCAATAATAAAAGTCAAAGAGAATTATGAGGATTAGGGAAGAACCAATATGATAAAATAATCAATCAAATTAGTATTAGTGAAAATAAAGAAAGCAAAGTGATATAGATAGTTATGTCCTTTCCTTTTTTTCTTATAAAGAAATTTCTTTAAAGATTACAATTTCTCTTTGATATGTTGTTTCTAGTAACCTCTAATTTTTGTGTCCTTTCATAAATTTTTATGTTTTCCTTTAAAAGGATCATGAAGAATTCACAAAAACTCTCAAAATTTTGTTCTAAGAAAGAAAAATGAACTCAAAAAGTGTTGTTACTTAGATGGAATAGTTGTTGTTCCTCAAGAGGAATAGCAAAAAAAATCTGCGGATATTTTGTTCCTTTTGAAAGGAACAAAAAAACCAATTGGGAGAAATGTTGTTCCCTTTGAAAGGAACAACAAAAATAATCGGAAAAAATGTTGTTCCTTTTTAAATTAACAATAAAAACAATCAGCGGAAATGATGTTCCTTTTGAAAGGAACAGCGAAAACAATCGGCAAAAATGATGTTCCTTTTGAAAGGAACAACAAAAAAATTCAGCGGAAATGATGTTCCTTTTGAAAGGAACAGTGAAAACAATCAGCAAAAATGATGCTCCTTTTGAAAGGAACAACAAAAACATTCAGCGGAAATGCTATTCCTTTTGAAAGGAATAGCAAAAACAATCTGTGGAAATGTTGTTCCTTTTGAAAGGAATAACAGAAAGATGAACACGCAGACACGGTGTTCCTTAAGAGAAATGGCTATTGTTCCTTAAGAGGAACAACATCTATTCCTTAAGAGAAATAGCACGAAAAATAAAAGCACACAAGGTTGTTGTTCCTTTAAGAGGAACAACATGAAAAATAAAATCTATACAAAGAACAGTTCTCACAAGCAAAATTAAAAAGAAAAGCTTATGTACAAGTTTCATAAATAAAGGAATTATTTAGTGAATGAGTGCTGAGGAGGAATTATCTTCCTCGGCAAGAATCTGCATTGTAGAATCTCCCCGTAATTGTTGGTAAAAGGATTTCTGATTAAGCGTGCTATGGTAAAGTCGTACTCGATGACCGTTTTCTTTGAAAGAATGTCCAGATCCATCAATGGTATTTAATGTAATGTTGCCATTTTCATGCACTTTCTGTATTTCATAAGGTCCAAGACATCATGTCTGGAGCTTTCTGGGGAAATCCTGAAACCTGGAGTCATATAGGAGTGCCCAATCTCCTTCGTGGAATATTTTCTTTTTAATGAGGGCATCGTGCCATTTTTCTCTCTGTTGTTGAATTAATGCAGTGTGCTGGAGAGCGGAGAGCCTAATTTCATCTAACTTGTTGATTTGTTGTAATCTGCTGATCTGAGCCTCATTTAAATTCAAACCCACCTCCTGGGTTTTTCTTAACGTTTGAATTTCAAATTCCATTGGAAATATGGGTTCTTTTCCAAATACTAATTGATATGGTGAATACCTAGTGGTAGTTCTCCATGTTGTTCAATATTCCCACAGGGCTTCCAGAAATCTTTAAGCCCAGTCACGTCTGTGTGATGCAACTGTTTTTTTAAGTATAGATTATATCACCTTATTCGTGCTCTCTACTTTACCATTTTCCTGTGGGTGGTATGGGGTTGTAATTTTGTGTTGAATGTGGTAATTTTTTAATGTTGGAGCAATTTTATTACCTACAAATTGTGGTCTTCCATCTGTAATTATGTCCCTTGGG
The DNA here is from genome assembly GCA_034641835.2 of Pinus albicaulis. Lineage (NCBI taxonomy): Eukaryota > Viridiplantae > Streptophyta > Pinopsida > Pinales > Pinaceae > Pinus > Pinus albicaulis. The sequence goes on along the minus strand of CM076574.1, from coordinate 1,063,269,534 downwards.
AGGCCATACCGTACAAATATTTGGAAAAGGAAGTGTATTACAGAGTCCTTTGTAGCTCTTGGAAGTGCCTCTGCTTCAACCCATTTAGCAACATACTCTGTTGCAACTAGTATGTATGTTTTCTCATTTGATGGTGGGTTAATAAGACCAACAAAATCAAGCGCCCAGTGCTCAAATGGCTCAATTACTAACTATGGGTTCAAAGACATTTCATTGGACTGTCCAGGGCCTCCCGCCCTTTGTCAACTATCACAGGCTTGTACAAAATTTTTAGCATCTTTAAAATTGTAGGCCAATAATAGCCTATTTGTAAAACCTTGTGACTAGTCCTGCGTTCTGTGAAATGTCTACCACACGATCCATTGTGGCATGCTTTCAGAATTTCAAATATTTCGTCTTCTTGGATGCATCTCCTGATTTGCATATCTACTCCTATATGAAATAGGTAGCCCCCAATCCAAGAGAATCAGGTACTGTGATGTACTATCTGTTTTCGTTCACTGGGTGTTAGATGCTTAGGTAATTTACCTACTCTTAAATAATTTTCAACATGAGCATACCATGGGGTTCTGGCTGTAACAACAAACAAATTTTCATCTGGGAAATGATATTTGACTGCTACTGTGTCTGTTGGTTTTGGCATTCGTGAGAGAAAATCAGCTACAGGATTCTCTTTCCTGGTCGATCCTTTATTGTGATGTCAAATTACTGCAATATAATCAACCATCTTGTTACTCTACCATTTGTAACAGGTTTATTTGCTAAAAATTTTATGGCAGAGTGATCTGTATATAAAAATACAGGATACCCAGTTATCTAATGTCTAAATTTATTTACAGCATGTATTACAGCTAAAAATTCTTTCTCAGTCACAGTATAGTTTAATTCAGCAGGAGATAGATTATTGCTAATATAATAAATTTCATAAGGTTTTTTGTCTTCTTCCCACCCAAGGACTACTCCAATAGTTGTGTCTAAGGCATCATATGAAATTTGGAATGGAAATCCCAATTTGGGTCCCTTAGCACTGGGGCTGTTGATAGAAGCTTTTTCAGATCTTCAAAAGCACGATTACATTTATCTATCCAATTAAAATCAACATTCCCTATTAGTGCGTATAGAGGTGCAACTATTTGACAATAATGCTCTATGAATCTTCTATAATAACCAGAAAACCCTAGAAAGCTACGTACCTATGTTTGTGTGGTAGGAGTAGGTATTAACAAAAGTATTTGAATTTTAGCTGGATCTACCTGTACTCCAGCTGCTGAGATATAATGACCTAAGATGAGTCCCTGGATCATCATCATGTGACACTTCTCATGGCTTAAACAAAGTTTGGTGGGAATACACCTTTGCGGCACCTTTTCCAATGTTTCTAATGCTGGCTCAAAATCATCTCCATAAGGTGTGAAATCATCCATATATACTTCGAGCCCTTCATTTATTAAATCTAAAAAGATGCTGAGAATGGCCCTCTAAAATGTGGCAGGGGCGTTGCATAGACCAAAGGGTAAAACCCTATAAGAAAATTTCCCCGAGGGACAGGTAAAAGTAGTCTTATCTTGGTCTTCAGGGGAAATCTAAATCTGATTGTATCCACTGAAGCCATCTAAGCAAGAAAATAATTTCTTTCCTGCTAATGTATCTAATACCTAATCAATGAAAGGAAGGGGAAAGTGGTATTTTTGAGTTACTTTGTTTAGTTCTTTGTAGTCTACACATATCCTCCACTTTCCACTCTTGTTTGGCACCACTACTAGTGGAGAGACCCACTTGTTTTCAGATATTGGATAAATAAAGTTTACATCCAAATTTTTTTGTAATTTAGCTTTCAAAATATCCTTAATATGAGTGTTTAATCTTCGTTAGGGTTGGAAAATGGGTCTAGCATATTTTTCTGTGTAAATGTGGTGTGTAAATAACTAGGGATCAATTCCTTTAATGTCTGGGTAATCCCATGCAAAAGCTCCCTTATATTTTTTTAGTAGTTGGACCAATTTTTCTTCTTGTTCAGCAATCAGATTTTTGTTAATATTCAGAGTTTTTCTTGGCTCAATTTCTATAGTTTTTCTATTGTAAATAGAAGTGGTAGGTATTGATTGATCTTGAATGTCTTTCAGGGGATATTCTTCTTCTTCATTATCAAATGTTTCCTTGATCATATGACATTGCAAATGGGATCTGGTTTTTGGTTGGTTAATAAAACTATTAATGATGTCATCCTATGTTTGGTATTTAAAGTCGAGGGAATCTTTTATGGTTAATGGTGATCTAATTTTTTCTACGAGGTATGATACAAGTTGTTTCTTTGTTTTTATTATTGTTAGGTTTGGCTAGGATGGAGGGTATAAGGCTAAATTCTTGACATAACTCCCTTTAGTTATAGTCATGCTACCTTGCTTGCAGCCAATGTAAGCGTCAGGAGTTGCCAACCAAGGTCTACTTAAGATTAAAGGGTGTCCATCTAGCCGGTTTTGGGGGTTAATAATCAGGAAGTTAGCAGGGTATTCCCAGGAGTCTACAGATACCATTACATCATGTAGTGTACCTTCTGGCTTGACTACTGATCGGTCAGCCAATTCCAATAAGGTTGTTGTTGGATCTAATGATGTAATGCCAAGTTTTTGATAAGTGGTGGTTGTTAGGATATTAATTGTAGCTCCCAAGTCAACTAAGGCATTTGGAAATAATTTTCCATTGATTTTCACTGTAACTATAGGATTTCCTGGGTCCTCATACTTTACAGGTGCTTCTCTTCCTGATAGTAAGTCAGATAGAATGCTGACAACTTGGACAGTTGGGTTAGTTGTTGTTCTCCTCTTTGTCTTTCTTATGCGTAGTTCTTTGATGGTCTTTGCATAAATGGGAATATCTTGGATAGCTTGGAAGAGTGGGATTTTTATACAAAAAATTTGCATTTCTCCCAGAAGATCAAAATCAGGATGTTCTATTGGATGACGTATGATTAGTCATTATGGGAATGGTGGAAAAGAGGTGGTTTCTTGCTCATGAGTTTGTTGTGTAACCAGATTCTCCTTTTGTAGTGTTTGTTCTAAAGGTAACGAATTTTCAACTTGAACGTTTTTATCTCCCTTTGATTCTATTATGCGCCCAGACCTTAGTTGAAGGTCGTTGCACTCCCTTAACTTGGTTTATATTTCTGGTGCTTCGATTATTTGAACAGACTGAACCAGTCTATTATTAGGGTTCGGGTTGGGTTGGGCTGGGAGTTGTGGTCTTAAGTTGGTTTGGGTATTTTGTTGCAATGTATATGGTGTTGGCATTATAGGTGGAGGGAGAGGATTCGTTCCAGCTGTTTGATTCATAGATATTTTCCAGTTTGAATACCAAGTCTGAATTTGTGAGGTGGAGGGGGACCGTTGTGTTGGATATGTATTGTTTTTCCAAAATGGTGGACAGTAAGGAATGTTTGGCCAATTGGTTTGATTTGTTTGATTTGGCCATGTTGGTGTAGGAAATGGCTGTTGTGACCAACTAGGAAAGGGTGGCTAATTTTTCCACATTCCATTATATTGCTAAGCATTATATTGAGGAGACTGAAAAGAAGAGGATTGATCAATGGGCATACCTATTTTTTGTGGCTACCATTGATGGCACTAATTGAGTAGGTATACTATTTCTGTTTCTTCTTCCGCTTCTTTGTAGATTTCTTTCAATCCCGGGAGTGAGGGGCAACTTTCTGTAGAGTGATCTTTCATGCATATGGCACATACTTGGACTGTATCCAACGGGCACTCTTTATGGATATGTTTCTTTCTACATGTAGTGCAGAATATTACCAAATCTTGTTCTTCTTCTGCTTGCTTTTGTTTAGCTTGCATGATATCAAGTTACGTTGTCAGAGTCCCTAGAATATCAGTTTTGAAATCTTCTAGTAGATTGCCAATTTCTGTGTGGGCTATACCTCCACCAGAGGTCTTGCTATCCCTTGTGATCATGTCACATTCTGCTAGTTTTAGTCTTGTGCTGCCTCTTGAACTCCTAATACATAAATCAACAATGTCAGCAAAATTTTCCTGATATATATCACCTTTTCCCATGATGTTTAATGTTTCAACCCATTGTTCCTTCATCCCTTTAATTAATGTAGTTTTTAACACATTATCAGGTAAGGGTAAAGATGCATAGGGTGATCTCTGGAGGTTGTATTGAAAGCGTTCTACGTATTCCTCCAATTTTTCATTAGGTTTTTCTATCATCTAAAATATTTCATCCTTTAATTCCCTGGACCTACAATAATCCTGATATTTCTTTAGAAAATCATCTTTCATCTGATCCCAGTCATTTATAACACCTCCACCTAACCCCATAAACAATCGTAGAGCTGCTCCTTTTAATGTGGAGGGGAATAATTTTAACTTTTGGGGATCGGTGGTATAGTCATACCCTCTACATAATACATCGAATTAAAACATAAATGCATCTAGATATTATGATGTTAAGCCATGGAATGTAGGAATATGTTGGAGAGGAATGGCCTTCATCGGTGCATTAACTGCAGTGTCCACAATGGGATATTTTAGTGTGGAAGTTTGGGGTGGTTGTTGGTTGTGGGCCATTTAATCAAATATGTGCCAATATCCTTTTGGGATTTCTAGGGAATTATTGCTAGGCTAACTAGAAGGAGTAGGGATGACCTTAACAGTACTTCCTTGGTCTGGGATAATGAGTGTCCCTTGCTAAAATATTATCCGAGAGGATTCTGGTTCTTCCAGTTCTTCAGCTTTATTTTGGATAATTTTGATAGCACTTCCGTTATCTGGGCTGCTTAGTGTTTGGACTACTTCAAGAGGGGATCCTGGTTTTTCTATTTCCCCTATTTCTCCTTCCCCTTCGTGGAGATTACTATATTTCCCTTCTTGTAAATAAATTGGGCGACAATTCTCAATTTCTTGAGAATCTTTCTCTTCTGTTTGAATATGCACCTCAGCAAAAGCTATAGATGGTGATTCTGTGGCTCGAAGGGAACTAGTAGGTTGTCTAGAAGCAATTTTTCTAGGGCCTACTAATGGCTGAGATTCAACTCTCTTAATGATGTTTTCGATAAAGGTTGTTCACCCAAGGGTCACCTATCCTTTAGGTTTTTCATGTCTGGGAGGAATTTTGTTTTGTTTAAATTTTCTAGTCATTAAAAAAAAACACAAGCATTCATTCCTACCTTAATTTTTCACTCAATTTTGCTGTGAAGTGGGTAGATGAATGAGCATGTTCCTTGCTCATTACGCAGGTTATTACCTTCCATTTTTAATACCCAACTCTTCCCTAGCAGAGAAAATCAAATATACACCACTCTTTTCTAAATAGCTACACTCTCCCCGACAACTACGCCAAGATGTTGAGGTATAAAAGTTATCTTTTTAACTCCTATTTATCCTACATTAATTTTCAATCCAGGTATGACTTTTTATCTCAAGAGTGTACTTAGTCTGAGGTTTCAATTCAATCTAAGAGTAATGGTCTTCAATGTGCAGTACGGTATCTTAAATACAAGAGTAAAAGGATGCTTGAAAATGAAATCTAATTACAAAAATATGAAACTCAATGTTCTGAAGTTCAATCACTCACTCAAAAATCATCAGTCAAGGATGCAGTAGTAATAACTCTTTCCTCTGTCAACTGATACAAATGACATCAAATATAAACAAGGTAATCAATCTGAGAATGTAGGCAGTAATAACCAATGTCCTTTACAGTTGATGATCTTACACTCCACACTGAAGCAATTAAATGGAAATGGTAACAATGTTAAATAACTAACGTTGCTAATGAAAATAGACTAAGCAAGCTTTCTGTAATAACACTCCAAAGCAAAACCAAACTCTTGCAAGACAGTAAAGCTAATTAATAGGAATGAACAACAAATCTATCTAATGGAAATGAATAGCAAACTATTTAATAGAAATGAACAACAAACTATTTAATGGAAATGAACAGCAATCCTGAATAGCGAAGCTCTGTATCTGGAAAGCATAAAAATACAAATTATAAAGGAATAAATACTCTTGTTGGAAAGGGACAACAACGCAATTCACTGATGCGACACACCAATTTCATAAATCATTAAACAGTAAGTTATAAACCAAGATAATTGTGAAGCAATGCAGTTAAAGGAAATGAAAGCTAATGCAAACCATCACACGACTGGAATTGGAAAGTTAAGGTAGAAATAGTTAGTAGATCCACTAGGGCCGGGCCCTTAGCCACTAGTGAAGCACCGCCAAACTACTCTAGTATCAAATAATGGAACGTCAACCGAATTATGTATTAATCATATGTAGCAGAGTTTACAAGCAATCGTACTCTATTTAAATTAACGAGAGTCAATGAACAATCATGAAATTGAAAAAGGAAATATGAATAATCATAACATGTCCCTCCTCTGATTTCTACAAGCGTTGTTCTTTTATAACAGCCAGTAGATGAAACAAGAAGTACATATAACTTTGAGCAGTGATCCCTTGGGATCTAGAGATCCTGAGGGATTCGCCCTATCCTCTAAATTTAGTTATCATTTTGTCCTCTTGTGTTGATGCCGCGTTGTTTCTTTCTTTACTTTGACTGTGCGCTCCAATCTTGATCTTCTTGTCTGGATACAACCTTTTGTTAAAGGGACAACAGTTACACCTGCCTTGTCTGTTCCTCCCGAATGGTGGCTTCCCACTTCATCTAGTTCCTATATAGAAGAAAATAAAATCTTTAGTTAATTTCACAATAAGCACTAATCTTGTCAATTCTATTGTAATTATTCAATATATTATCATTCTATAATATAAATAATTCATGATTAAAAGGAAAAATATAAATAAATACATGGCAAATGCATACATTTTCCAATTCTCAACAATGGGAAAATGAGATATATTCAATTTACCATTTGAAGAAATTTTTGAACATTGTTAGAAATACTATAGGGGAAGAGAAAAAAGTGGAAAGATATATATTAAATCAAGAGTTTCCAAATCTGCAACAAGTGCGGTAACAAGAGTAGAGAAAGGAAGTTTACTTGAAAATTTCAAAACATATCTCTTAAGCACTTTGGGAACAAAATTATATGTCTTAAAGGCTAGGAAAAATAAGGAATAACAATATGAAATCTTAGCAATATTTTGTCCAAAGTGTAGGCAAAAACATCCACTTAGGGAATGTCCTTTGCAAGGTATACAAGTGTGTGGAATTTGCACAGAAAATCATGCAACGGAAAACTATCCTAAATTAAAAGAGTTTCAAATGGAAGAAGTTCAAGGGGTACATTATCTCTACTATATGGCACCAAGGAGACCTTGGAAACCAAGGAGGCCTCAAGAGTTCCCTCAATAAAACCCCCATAATTTTCAATATCCTCAAAATTCATGGAACAGTCCAATGCCATGGCAGGCTTGGCCTCCACAACAATATCAAAACCAACCTGCACAAGGTTGGAGGGGATATGGTTATGGAAACTAGCCACCTCAGCATATGTACCCTCAACAATATCAATATAAAAAACCATACCCTCCATAACAATATCCTCAATACAACAATTCCAGCAACATCAGCCAATGCTATTTCCACCCCAAAATCAAGCAATGTTAACTCAACCTCAGCAGCTTCAGCTGCCTACTAACCAACCACCTCCTAGACCAGCACAATTTTCGTCTCAGCCAGTAGCTAATCCAAGTAACAAAGTGGATAGACCAAAATATAATGTGTAAGAGGCAACATATTATCTTACCTATTCTATTCTTTCCATACAAGATGTCCACTTAAGTTCTAGGAAGGTGTTACATAAATATTCTCCTCCAATAATAGAAGAGCACATTGATCAGGGAGAATAAAGTCAAAAATATAAACCAGAACAAAAAATTCAAAAAGGTAAATCTATTATGACTCAGACTCCACCATATCCAAAGAGGTTAGTACAACATAAAATCCCAATATCTCTGCCTGAATTTGATATTCTAAATGAATTGAAGAACACATATGTCAAAACTCCTTTGTTGTAGGCAATTAAAGATATCCCGATATATGCAAAAACAATAAAGGAATTATGCATCAAGAAATATGGCAGAAGAAAAATAGATCCACCTATAATCCAGGTAATTGGAAGTTTAGCTAGTCTCATGTCTACAAATACAACCATTAAAAAATATGTTGATCAAGGGCTCCCTATGGTTACCATTTTGATCAACAAATTTTTAGTACCAAACACTTTAATAGACTTGGTAGAAGATATAAATGTTATGACTACAGAGACTATGAAACATCTGAACTTAAACTACATTATACCTACTACTACAGTTTTAGAACTTGCAGATAGATCTAAAGTTGTACCAGAAGGTATATTGGAAGATATCATTGTCTCACTGGATTCCTGGGAGTATTCTATAGACTTCCGGATTTTGCGGCCAAAAATGAATTTAGGAGGGCATTGATTAATTCTAGGTGGACCATGGCCACTGCAGATGCCTAAATTTGATGCAAGTTAGAAATTATGATTATTGCACATGGATATGAAATAAAACATGTTACATTCTATCCTCCTGCTCAATATCCTTCTTTATTATCATGGCTTGATGGAGAGAAACAAATATAACTTCAATTTGTTCTTAGTATTAATAAAGTCTATAATTTTAGAGAGGAGGAAGAAAATGAGGACTTATTAGATATTTTTGTCTCAGAACCAAACATTTCGAAGAAGCTTAGAATAACACAATACAGAGCTGCAAGTCACCTTTTAAATTAGTGTTTTCAAGAAAACTATACTATAAAATCACTGCAAAATACATTTGAAAGTATTTTTCCTATTAAATCAATTACCAATTCAAAGAGAAAAATCATTGAGATCAATCCTAGGAGAAATTTGAATATCACTAATAACTTACAATCATCACTAGAGTAAGAGGTAATAGCAATGTTACAGAAATTCTCAAAAAAAAATTCCTGGGATTACACAAACATGAAGGGGATTCATCAAAAATCATGTGTCCATCAACTTTACACTGATGATCAAATCAAACCTGTAAGGCAACCACAAAGAAGGATGAACCCTATGATGAAGGAAATAGTGAAAGAAGAATTGCAGAAACTGTTACAAGTCGAATTTATCTATCATATTTTTTATAGCCAATGGGTTTCACCCTTAGTTTTGGTACCTAAGAAAAATGGAAAGTGGAGAATTTGTGTAGATTAAAGAGAGCTCAATAAGGCTACATTGAAAGATCATTTTCCTTTACCATTTATTGATCAAGTTATAGACTCATTAGCTGGGAAGAAATTCTTTTCATTTTTTGATGGATTTAGTGGGTACAATCAGATAAAGATAGCATTGGACCAGTATAAGACAACATTTACATGCCCATCGGGAACATATGCATACAATGTCTTACCCTTTGGTTTATGTAATGCACCTGCTACTTTTCAGAGAGCAGTCCTTGCAATCTTTGCTGATTTGATCCATGACTGTGTAGAGGTCTACACGGAATATTTCAATGTGTATGAAAAAACATTTGATGATTGTTTACAAAATCATAATATTTTTTTTTAAAACATAGAGACAAATCTATCACTTAGTAATGAAAAATGGTTTATGATGTTAATTAAGGGAATAGTTTTTGGACAACATATTTCTTCTTTAGGAATTAAGGTGGACCCAACAAAAATTCAAGTCATTGTGAATTTAATGCCACCCACAACACAAAAATAAGAAGGTTCTTGGGCTATGCAGGATACTATAGGATATTTATTGAAAATTTTAGTAATATAGCTTTTCCTTTATTGAAGTTACTTACGAAAGATGTGGAATTCCAATGGACAAATAATTGTCAAAATGCATTTGAAAAATTAAAAGAAAAATTGTCAATTGCACCCATTCTTCGAGGACCTAATTGGTTGTTCCATTTCATATATCAACTGATGCATCTGACACTGCTATAGGAGAATCACTTGGAGATAAAGAGAATCATTTTAATTATGCCATATACTTCATAATAAAAAAATTAACATAGACATAATTGAACTATACTGTTACAAAGAAAGAAATGTTAGTTGTAGTACATGCAGTTAATAAAATTAGACATTACATAACAGGTTATCAAGTATTCATCAACACAGATCATTCAACCATAAGATATTTAATGAAAAAAGCAGTTACAAAATGGCAGAATAACTAGATTATTGTTATTGATGCAAGAGTTCAACATCACTTTACAAGATCAACAAGGTAAGTATAATCAATTTGAAGACTTTCTATCAAGACTTCATTCACCTGTTGATCCAAGTCTAGTTTCCAATAACTTTCCATATGAACATATATTTTCTATAACTGTCAAAACTCCATGGTTTTCAGATATAGCCAACTATTTATCATCTGGCATCCTACCATCTAATTACAAAAATAAACAGAAAAGAAATATAGTTAGAGAAAGTGCTAGATATAGTTGGGTCAATGGTGACCTCTTTTATATTGGTTCTAATTTAATAATAATAAAATGTGTTAGAGAAGATGAGATTATAGATATTTTGAAATCATTTCATGATGAGCCATGTGTTGGTCATTTTGTAGACAAGCGGATGACATACAAAGTACTAAAACTTGGCTACTACTAGTCGACCATCTTCAAAGACTCCAAGGTCTATATGAAGAGACGTGTCAGCTGCCAAAGAATTGGAAGACCAATGGAATCATATGAAATGCCATTAAATCCTTAGGTATTGATAGAACCATTTGAGAAGTGGGCTCTAGATTTTGTGGGACCAATGAACCCACCATCAAATGGAAAGAAGTACATCCTAGTATGTAAATGTTATGTTACTAAGTGGGTGGAGGAAAAGGTAGTTGCACAACCAACAAAAGATATAGTTTTATATTTTCTGTTTGAATAGATATTTATAAGGTATGGAGTTCCATGATAGATTGTAATTGACCAAGGAACACAGTTCACATCAAATCTTGTTCAAGATATTACGAAGAATTACAAGATCAAACTTAGAAAATCAACTCCGTACCATCCTCAAGAAGACAGACAAGTGGAATAAAAAAACAAAATCCGAGAGAATATCATGAAAAATACTATATAAATGAATAGAAAGGACTGGTCAGATAAATTGAGAGATGTACTATGGGCATATATGATAACATGGAAAAAACCAACTGGGTTCAGTCCATATCAATTGGTGTATGGAAAAGAAGTCATGTTATCCATAAAATTTAAAATACATACATTCAAGTTAGCAGCAGAGTTGGGAATGGAATTATTTTTAGGTTTTAATCCTGTACATAAATTATCTGCAAACGGATCTTAAAGACAGAAAATAAAAATTATCGAGAGCATAAAACATAAAATAGATAAACACAGAGATATTCCCCTGGATCCCAAATCGGGATGACCAGCTTGATTTTTCATTATTTTCCTTTCAGTGTTAGAACACATATATATACGTGCTGAAACATACATAAACCCCAATCCATTAACCCTGGATTAGAACATAACCATATTTCCCTTGACCGGATCTACAAAATACCAGGGGCCGAAAACCATCGTACCCCAAAACCATGTGCAAACCCATCCACAAAGCCATGGGCAGATCCACCCACTGGAAGATAAGGACCAAAAAACATTTCTGGGGCCCTACCCTAGACCCCAACAGAGGGGACTACCACGCCCCCCAATGACCCCCTCGACGTTGCACCTAGCGCAATCTACAGAGGGGGCTATCCTCCCACGCGTGTTGATTAGCCAGGTGGAAAGAATAACAAGCATACCAAGTTACTTCCACTCGTTGTCATTCTTTCATGAGACCACAAATTAACCAATTTATTAGCCAGGTTAGCATTACACTTTTCTCTACACCAAAGAGAAATTAGGTACTTACAAAATTCATCATTATCTGCACATTCTTCAAGTGTCCACCTTGCAATAACACCCTTTTAGCCTCAACCATATCTCTCACAAAGTGATATTGAACATCAATGTGCTTTGTATTTGAATGATAAGCAGGGTTCTTAGCCAAGAAAATTGCACTTTGACTATCACAATATATCCTTATAGATTTCTGCACCAACCCCATACTTGAACACAATCTCTACAACCAAACTGCTTCCTCGCTTGCATTAGTGCCTGCTATGTATTCAGCCTATATAGTTGAAAGAGCCACTATAGAATGAATTTTACTCATCCAATTGACTACACCTCCAAATAGGCTAAACACATACCCACTTGTAGATCTTCTTTGGTCCAGATCTCCAGCCCAGTGTGCATCAACAAAACCACAAATTTCCAACACTCTTTCCAATCCCGGTCTTCCCTGGTAACACAAGCCATAATCACTAGTGCCATGTAAATATCTAAAAACCCGCTTCACTGTTGTCCAATGCTCCTTCCCTAGGTTTGATATAAACCTGCTCAATACTCCCACTACATGTGCAATGTTTGGTCTTGTACAGATCATTGCATACATCAAGCTACCCACTTCACTTGCTTATGGAACACGGGACATATCCTCCTCTTCTTCTTGTGTCTTGGGACACTGTTCAGTAGACAAATTTGTACCTACAGGAATTGGAACATTCACCGGTTTACTATCCTGCATATTGAACCTCTGCAATATAGTCTCGACATACTTCCTCTGGTTTAACCATAGCTTCCTCTTTGTCCGATATCTCCCAATTTCCATGCCCAAGATATAGTTTGCAGCACCAAGTTCCTTCATATCGAATTTGGAGAACAGTTGGTTCTTCAAATATTGGATAATTTCTTTGTCATTTCCAATCAACAACAGATCATCCACATAAAATACCAAATAAATAACACGATCACCAATTAATTTAAAATAAATGAAGTGATCCTCCTTGCTTCTGGTGAAGCCATGTCCCCGTATGTAGGTACCAAATTTTCGATACCACATCCTTCGTGAATGTTTTAACCCATATAGACACATCTTTAACCTGCATACTAGTTATTTCTTCCCCTTCACCATATATACTTCAGGTCGTTTCATGTAGATCTCCTCTTCCAGATCCCCGTGAAGAAATGATGTCTTCACATCCATCTTTTCTACCTCAAAATCAAATGCAGCAGCAACAGATAAAAGTAATCTAATAGAAGTAACTTTGGAAACAAGAGAAAAAATATCACCAAAATCAATTTCTGGCACCTGGGAATAACCTTTTGTTACTAGCCGAGCTTTTTATTTCTCCACCTTGACTTCTACATTAATCTTCTTCTTAAAACCCCATTTACTCTTGATGGGCTTCCTTCTAGTCGACAACTCCACCAGATCCCATGCCTCATTTTTATGCAAGGATGCCATTTCATCAACCATTACTTCCTTCTAGAGTTTTCCATCCTCTGAATCTACTGCCTCCCTAATAGTTTTGGGATCAATATCAGTTATAGTTAAAGAAAAATTTGAATAGAAAGCAGATGGACTATACCTTTATAGTTGTCTTCTTTCCCTATTTTATCTTCTCACAGCTGGAGTTTGTGGCTCTTCCTCTTCTGAGTCTTCTTCTACTGTAGAGTCTGATTCATCCTCCTTTAGCTCAAACTCTATCTTCTCAGGTTCCTTTGGTAGTACTTCATGTTTAACAACATATTTCACCTCTCTAAACACCACATCTTGGTTGTACACAACCTTCCTCGTTTATGGGTTCCAAAGCTTGTAACCCTTTAAACCATCCTTATACAAAATAAAGATGCACCTTTCAGATTTATTATCCAACTTGGTATTTTTCTCCTTTGGAACATGTACATATGAATCATAGCCAAATACCCTCAGATGTGAAAGAGAGGGTTTCTTACCAGTCCATACCTCATGTGGAGTCTTATCCTCCAACACTAATGAAGGTTATCTGTTAACCAAGTAACATGCGGTCTCCACTGCCCCTGCCCAGAATTCTTGTCCTAACACGGCACCACTGAGCATGCTTCTTGCCTTTTCCATCAACGTTCTATTCATTCTTTCTGCAACTCCATTTTGTTGAGGTGTGTATGGAGTAGTCTTATGTTGTGTTATACCACACTTCTTACAGAACTCTTCAAATTCCTTCTTGCAGAACTCCCCAGCATTATTTGTCCTCAACACCTTTATCTTCTTCTCTGTTTGGTTTTCCACCAGAGCTTTAAATTGCTTAAATTTGTCAAAGACTTCAGATTTATTCCTCGATAAATATATCTATGTATTCCTTGAGAAGTCATCTATGAATGAAGCATAGTACACATACTTACCCAGTGATGGAACTGATACAGGTTCAAACACATCATTGTGCATAAGCTCTAATATCTTGTTCGCCCTCTTAGCACCAGAAGGAAAACTCACCCGATTCTGCTTCCCATATACAAAATGTTCATAGAAATTTAAATCCAGAGAGATATTAGACATACCTTCTACCATACCATTTCCATGTAGTATCCGAAGGCCCTTCTCTCCAATATTTCCAAGCCTTTGATGCCATAGCATGGTCTTTTCTCCAGAGACCGCTAGGCTGTCTGCTCCACTTTCGGGAACCACAAAACTGTTGCACCCAGCAATAATAGTGTTGCCTTGAAGCTTGTACAAAGTTCCAATCTGAACTCCTTGCATTAATACCAGTTCTCCCTGAACCATCTTACATGTATTTTTCTCGAACACTGTTTTTACACCTGCATCATCCATCTTGCTTACAAAAATCATATTTCTAGCCAATGCAGGAATGTGTAGAATGCCAGGAAGTGTTCTAATCCTTCCACCTTGCAGCTTCAGCTTGAATTTTCCACTTCCAATGATTTTTTCCTTCCTATCATCCCCTAGGAAGACATCACTGCCATCATATTTCTCATACTCGCAGAACCACTCCCTATGGGGAGTGAAGTGAAAATATGCACCCAAGTCAATCAACCATGACTCATGATCTACATGTGTATTTGAAAAAGAAGCCAAATACACATCCCCACCTTCATCCGAGGTGGTTTTTGCCTCTACAGAAGGAGCATCATCAGATCCCTTTCCTTTCTCGGGAGCTTTAGATCTACTGTCCTTTTTGTAGTGCCCTTCCTTTCCACATTCCTAGCACACCTTTACAAACTTTCCAGGAGATTTAGATCTCCCACTCGAAACCTTATTCTTGTTTTATGTTTTGGGACCTTCCTCGTACAGATAAGGCATCTCCATTCTAACCCTCCATATTTCTCTGTTTCATTTCCTCTGATAGTAAGGCTGAGACAATGTCATCAAAATTCAAGGTAGTTATATTGCTACCTATTGCAATAACCAGACTGTCCCACGAGTCTGGTAGAGAACACAAAAAACTAATGCACTTATCTTCAAATGAGATTTTAATATAAACAAATGACAGCTGACTTACCACAATATTGAAGGCATTCAAATGCTCTGTCACTGAGTCTCCATCTTTCATCCTTAGGTTATACATCTTTTTTCGCAGGAACAATTTATTCACTAGAAACTTAGATTGGTAAAAATTCCCTAGATTTTCCCACAAGGTCTTCGTCGTATCTTAAGAATCGATCCCACTGATCTCCCACTGAATAGCATCTACCTCAAGCCCGTGCAAAAAACCCCACAGCAACAAATTCGTCCCCTTGAAGCAGAAACTGCTCTGATATCAAATGTAGGTTTTAACTCTCTACATAAATTATCTACAAACAAATCTTAAAGATAGAAAATAAACAGTAACAAGAGCATAAAACATAAAACAAATTAACAAAAATTTATTTCCCTGGATCCCAAATCGAGACGACCAGCTTGATTTTTCATTATTTTCCTTTTAGTGTTACAAAACATATATATACATGCCGAAGAATACATAAACCCTAATCCATTAACCTTGGATTAGAACATAACCATAGTTCCCTTGACCGGATCTACAAAATACCAGGGGCTGAAAACCATCGTACCCCAAAACCATGTGCAAACACATTCACAAAACCATGGGCGGATCTGCCCACTGGAAAATAAGGACCAAAAACATTTTCCGGGGCACTTGCCCCCCTGTGACCCCCCACGCGTGATTAGTTGTGGAAAGAATATAACACATACCCAACATTATTTGACGCACAACAAAAAAGAGTCATGGAATTAAATCAACTGGATGAGATACGACAACAAGCAGTAGAGCACACATCTCTTGTACAAGAACAAATAATTAAATGGCATTATTGATTCATCAAGAATAAAGTGTTTAAAAAAGGATATTGGGCACTATTTTTCGACTCCAAGTATAAATATTTCAAGGAAAAGTTTACAACTCATTGGCTTGGGCCATATGAGATTGAAGAAATCTTTGACAATGGAGCTATAAATATAAAAACAATTGATGAAACATATATTTCATTTTGGGTTAATGGACATAGGCTTAAAGTATACAATAAGCCTATAAATAAAGAGGAATTTATGAGAATAAATTCAACAGATAATGATATGGAACTAATGGGACAACATAGAAATATTCCTTCCATAACCTCAAAAGAAGAATAAAAATAAGAATAAATAATAATAAATAAATAAATAAAAGAGTTTGGTTTTGAAAATCCAGGAAAATGGCACAATACAAACTCCAATTCATATCAGAAAACCAACTTGTTTGGCCAATATGAATTTTGTTTTTATTTTTATTTTACTTTAGTAATATTTTTGGAGATTTACTCTCTAAGACATGCAAGACTTGAGGAAGATTCTTAACATAAGCAAAGGGGAATATTGTAATAAAACTATGTAAATAGTTTGAGCAACTGAATTGAAGAAGGAATCTGAATTACAAGTACAAAGGGACCTGATACATCATTGAACATACTATGCAGAAGGGACCGAAGATATCATTGAGAATATTATCCAGAAGGGACCTGTATCATATGATAGAAGAAACTTTAAGCATTTGTGAAAATTATGTCAGAAGGGACTTGAAATAACAAAAGGTCACAAGGGACATGAACTACATCAATATTCAAGACTAAAGAACATGATAGAAGGGACCCGAAATTTCAAAATTCAAACTGCAGAATGGACCTGAACAACATCATTCTGAATCAATAATTAGATGCAAATCAGAAATAAGTCTCTACATTTCTACATATCCTAGAAGAGCCATCGTTATAAAAAAGACAATGTCGACCATCATTTGACCAAAGGACATCATGGAAATCAAACGATTTGTGGAATACAAGTACAATAAGTGAATTTTTGCTCCCAAAATTTCAATTTTTAAAAACTTCTAGAGGTTGTTAAAGCTAATTTAGTACTGTTATGCATATTCTACCTACATTTCACTACCCTCATATTCTACTCATTACATTCCTATCCCTATTCACTATTTTACCCATCATATCCTTATGTATATCCACTATCCT
This sequence comes from Pinus albicaulis, assembly GCA_034641835.2. NCBI lineage: Eukaryota > Viridiplantae > Streptophyta > Pinopsida > Pinales > Pinaceae > Pinus > Pinus albicaulis. Next base: position 1,063,252,192 of record CM076574.1, on the reverse strand, counting down.
AACTATTTAACTAATCATTCCATAAACCATATATATTCCTTATCCATATAGCATTAACCCTACTTTTCTTAAACATAAAGATCATAAAAAAATGGCTCAATTATCGAACCCTTGTTTACCTACAAAAAAAAGAAAGAAAAAAGGTTAGTTTCATGGTAAACATTTAATTTTAAAATATGACCATTCTTTGGTCATTTTAAAAATTAAAATAAACAAAGGTGAAAACCTAAGTTAAAATCATGTGAGAGTGCAATATGAAAATCTCAAAACAAAACAAATATGCAAACTATATTATCGAAAACACAATCATATATATGATTAAAAGCTAAGGTAATGGACCAAAATGAAATTATGATACAAACAAAAATGAAAATTCATAGTTTTTAAATGATGCGATGGAATGGAAATATGATTCATGGTATGTAGAGTAATGATGCATATGCAATGGGGTGAATGGAAATATGATGAGGGATGATGCATGTTTAATGGATTATAATGCATTTTGATGGGAGAGATGAATGTGAACATGGTGGTTAGCATATGCGATGAATACAAAATGAAAGGAGGGTTGTGTAATAACTAGATCTGAGAATGTGGATAATGGAGAGTACACCATTGAGCCAACACACCAATCTAGTTAGAAAATTTAAGCCACAAAGGCATCATTCAAGCGATCGACAGATAAGAATGGTCAAACAAATTCAAAAATAAAGTGTTGCAAACCCTGTGAAAACTGGTAAGAGCCTCCGCCATTCTTAGACCTCAGACCTCTAAAAGACCATGTGTTCTTCACCATCATAACCTTTTGCAGGCTCAGTAAGGAAGTGGAATATGAAGCAAACTGTTGGGAAAAATACTAAGAGGGGGGGGGGGGGGGGTGAATCAGTATTTAGAGCTGACTGAAAATGTTTTACTTTTTCTTTCTCTTAAAACCATACGCTACTTTATTGAACCCAACTCGCGCATACACGCGGATATCCTTCAGAAAACTTGTGTATGTCCAGAGATCTTATTATGCATTTAATTCTTTACTTAGATCATTGCATCATTAATTCATCAGATGTTTAGTAAGAAGTAAGCATGTGCAGTAATAACAGAATAAACCATCACACATAAGCAACACACATGAACACCAGTATTTAAGGTGGAAACCCAATTCGGGAGAAAACCACCACTGTTGTCGTCTCTGTCTTCAATATTTATTATAAAGAAAACTTCTTAAAATTTTGTACTAGCGCAGACTCATACCAGCACGCAGGCACCCACCTACAGAAGGCTGCAACCTTCTCTCGTTCTCCAGCCACTAATGGAAGGGAGCTCCAACCCCCTAATCTCATTTGCCAGCCTCTCCTGGAAGGTAGCTTATACCCCCTGCTCTCGTTTACCAGCCTCTCCTGGAAGGGAGCTACTACCCCCTGCTCTCGTTTACTAGCCTCTCTTAGAAGGGAGCTACTACCCCCTGCTCTCGTTTACCAACTACCACTGGAAGGGAGCTACAACCCCCTCACTGAAGACTTCGACCCTCAGCACCACTGCGGACCACGTTTCATCAATTTTCATACTGGATCAAACAGCTTCCACACAACATACCTTGTAGGCCACTTTTCATCAGATTTTCAGACTGGACCCACTCCACACATTTAAGCTCAACATACATAAAATTGAAACTTATAACCGCATTAATTCATTCATTGAATCATCAACCAATCAACCAAAAACTTGATCTTTAATCAACATAATCAACATTCAAACAACCCATATCTGTATGAATACATCATTGACAGATAGCAGTAAAAAAGCTAAACAGATCAAACATTTCATTCCACACACATCAGCAAAACCCTAGATTCCATACGCGCTTTTACTTCACTGAACCTGCGTAAATACGCGTTTTCACAGGGACAAACCTGCATATAGATCTACAACTATTTCAAAACTGACCTTTGATTTCATACGCGCTTTTGCTGAAACAAACCTACATATATATGCTCTTTCGCTAAGATGAACATGCATATAGATCTGTAACATTTCAGAACTATGCAGCTCTTCAGAACAGATAACTCAGATCTCATCCTTTACTTCAGCAAATATTTTCTAGATCATACATCTAAACATTCCATAAACAGCTCTAGAAAATACATAGTCATTTTAGATCTAGAGATCCCTCTTCATCATTTTCTTCATAGGTGCATTATTAATTCAGATCAATCAATAAACTGTTACCCATTCCATGCAGATATACTTCAGAGTGAAGTATTCATTAAAACCCAGACTTATGCATACCCTTGCACTATGATCTTCTTCTCCTTATATAGATTTAGCCTTTATCAATACCATGACTCAAAACCACTCAACCGATGATGGTATTCCTGGACAGGATCAAATAGATAATCCAACACTCAATACTGTGGGCCAATACCATGGTCATGTCTCTTGGTTTTATAAATTTAGAGCGCAAATAGGCATATGCTACTTGGTACGTAATTTTACGCATACATATGCTACTTTTCCTTTACAAACCCGCGTATGCTTTGTGACATATCTTATTCATCATTACTCTGGCACTTACTAGAATTTATTTCTTTGTTACTTATGAACTTCTTTGTAGATACATCAGATTTACATCATTAACAAATAGGTTTCTATCCAAAGACAACTCGTCATTTAGTTTCCATCAAGGACAACTTCATCAAGTAGGTTGCCATCAAGGACAACACATTGCATCATATTGCCAAAAATCTCCCCCTTTGGACTTGATGACAACCATGATGGTGTTTGATCACCAAAACAGATAGATACATTGATTATAACCATTATTCAAACACCATGATACTCTCCCCCTTTCACATCAAGGGCAAAGGGCGAACCAAAGCAAGGTTTTTCTTCTCTTGTAGAAAGAAGAGCTCTATAGATTTGATGTGCACTGAAGTCACCATGCTCCCCCTGAGTTCACGCTGAATCTTCAAAATTATTTTTCGATGAAGTACATGACTATATGACCTTTCCTATCACCAAGGACTCATACTTACATCAATGATCCAACCAAGTGTATTTACATATGTGACTCAAGTACCCAACCAAGTGGGTTTACACATTTTGACTCAACTACCCAACCAAGTGGGTTTAAAAATTTGAATAAGTCCTTACATGACTGAATATAACAATTTACATCATAGGTCTTAGCATAACCTTTTCATCAAATTACAAATATGAATTTTTATAACCAATACCAAAAAGACCTCAAGAGAGAGATCATATTTCAGAACCATCATAATGCCAACAATGCATTACTCTCAGCAAGGCTAATTCTCCCCCTAAAACTGTGCTCCTATCCTTCAGCTGACTCACTGTTTTTCTTATCATAAAAACATACGCTTGTGTCTCCAACGGAACTCGCGTGTATACGCAGCTTTATTTCATGAAACCCGCGTATGAAAAGTGAAATAATGAAAATTTCACAGCTCTATCTTCTCCTGGATTTATACATTTTGTACCTATCTTCTGTTGTCACATTAGATGCACTGTTAGAAATAAACATAACTAGAATTACCAAACCAACCATGGGAATCACCATATATTTCTCCCCTTGTGATGATACATTACTGATTCCTATAATGTATCTCACATTACTCCTACAGTCATTATTATAAGTAAGCTTTAGAAGCGGAAGACTGCAGTAGGATTATTATCCCCTACGTTTTTGACCGGTCCTCCTTCTTTTTCCAGCTTTGCTTGAAATTTCTTATTGGGTGATGGAAATTATCCAATTTCTCAGATCTATTCATCCTGTATTCCTTTTCTACAAGTCCATACTTGTTACAAGCATAACATCTTTCTATGTAGAATCAGTTTGTTTGTGACTGAAACAATCTGCTTCTGCAATTGGCTTTTGCATCATCTTCATTTTCTGTCGTACACGATTTCTGAGATATCTTCTTTCCTTGAGTAGCCTTCTTCTTTTTCTTCCTTCCCATTGTGATGGATCTCCTTCAAGCGATCAAGCTCCTTCAAAAGGACCACGCTCTGATACTAATTGTTGGGAAAAATACTGAGAGGGGGGGGGGGGGTGAATCAGTATTTAGAGCTGACTGAAAACTTTTTACTTTTTCTTTCTTTTAAAACCATACGCTACTTTACTGAACCCAAATCGCATATACACACGGATATCCTTAAGAAAAATTGCATATGTCCAAAGATCTTATTATGCATTTAATTCTTTACTTAGATCATTGCATCATTCATTCATCATATGTTTAGTAAGCAGTAAGCATGTGCAGTAATAACAGAACAAACCATCACACATGAACACCAGTATTTAAGGTGGAAACCCAATTCGAGAGAAAACCACCGCTGTTGTTGTCTTTTTCTTCAATATTTATTATAAATAAAACTTCTTACAATTTTGTACTGGCGCAGACTCATACCAACACGCAGGCACCCACCTCCAGAAGGCTGCAACCTTCTCTTGTTCTCTAGCCACTATTGGAAGGGAGCTCTAACCCCTGAGCTCATTTACCAGCCTCTCTTGGAAGGGAGCTACTACCCCCTACTCTCGTTTACCAGCCTCTCTTGGAAGGGAGCTACTATCCCCTGCTCTCGTTTACGAGCCTCTCCTGGAAGGGAGCTACTGCCCCCTGCTCTCGTTTACCAACTACCACTGGAATGGAGCTACAACCCCCTCACTGAAGGCTTTGACCCTCAGCACCACTGCGGACCACGTTTCATCAATTTTCATACTGGATCCAACAGCTTCCACACAACATACCTTGTAGGCCACTTTTCATCAGATTTTCAGACTGGACCCACTCCACACATTTAAGCTCAACATACATCAAACTGAAACTTATAACCCCATCAATTCATTCATTGAATCATCAACCAATCAACCAACAACTTGATCTTTAATCAACATAATCAACAACACAATCAACATTCAAACAGTTGAGATCTGTATGAATACATCATTGACAGATAGCAGTAAAATAGCTAAATAGATCAGACATTTCATTCCACACACTTCAGCAAAACCCTAGATTCCATATGCAATTTTACTTCACTGAACCTATGTATATATGAATTTTCATAGAGACAAACCTGCGTATAGATCTGCAACTATTTCAGAACTGACCTTTGATTTCATACGTGCTTTTGCTGAAACAAACCTGTGTATATACACACTTTCGCTGAGATGAACATGCATATAGATCTATAACATTTTAGAACTATGCAGATCTTCAGAACAGATAACTTAGATCTCATCCTTTACTTCAAGAAAGATTCGCCAGATCATAGATCTAAACATTCCATAAATAAATCTAGAAAATACATAGTCATTTCGTATCTAGAGATCCCTCTTCATCATTTTCTTCATAAGTGCGTTATTAATTCAGATCAATCAATAAATTGTTACCCATTCCATGCAGATATACTTCAAAGTGAAGTATTCATTAAAACCCAGACCTGTGCACACCCTTGCACTATGATCTTCTTCTCCTTATATATATTTAGACTTTATCAATACCATGAGTCAAAACCACTCAACCGCTGATGGTATTCCTGGACGGGATCAAATAGATAATCCAGCACTCAATAATGTGGGCCAATACCATGGTCATGTCCCCTAGTTTTATAAATTTAGAGCGCAAATAGGCATACGCTACTTGGTACATACTTTTATACGCTACTTTTCCTTTACAAACCCGCGTATGCTTTGTGACATATCTTATTCATCATTACTATGGCACTTACTGGAATTTATTTCTTTGTTACTTCTAAAATGCTATGTAGATACATCAGATTTACATCATTAACAAATAGGTTTCTATCAAAATAAAACTCATCAAGTCATTTTCCGTCAAGGACAACTTCATCAAGTAGGTTGCCATCAAGGACAACACATTGCATCATATTGCCAAAAATATGCCCCTTTGGACTTGATGGCAACCATGATGGTGTTTGATCACCACAACAGATAGATACATTGATTATAACCATTATTAAAACACCATGATACTCTCCCCCTTTGATATCAAGGGCAAAGGGCGGACCAAAACAATGTTTTTCTTCTCTTGTAGAAAGAAGAGCTCTGTAGATCTGATGTGCACTGAAGTTACCATGCTCCCCCTGAGTTCACGCTGAACCTTCAAACATATTTTTCAATGAAGTACATGACTATATGACCTTTACTATCACCAAGGACTCATACTCACATCAATGATCCAACCAAGTGGATTTACATATGTGACTCAAGCACCCAACCAAGTGGGTTTACACATTTTGACTCAACTACCCAACCAAGTGGGTTTAAAAATTTGAAGAAGTCCTTACATGACTAAATATAACAATTTACATCATAGGTCTCAACATAACCTTTTCATCAAATTACAAATATGAATTTTTATAACCAATACCAAAAAGACCTCAAGAGAGAGATCATATTTCAGAACCATCATAATGCCAACAATGCATTACTCTTAGCAAGGCTAATGCTCCCCCTGAAACTGTGCTCCTGTCCTTGAGCTGAGTCACTGTTTTTCTTATCAGAAAAACATATGCTTCTGTCTCCAATGGAACTCGCGTGTATACGCGGCTTTAGTTCATGAAACCCACGTATGAAAAGTGAAATACTGAAAATTTCACAGCTCCATCTTCTCCTGGATTTATACATTCTGCACCTGTCTTCTGTTGTCACATTAGATGCACTGTTAGAAATAAACAAAACCAGAATTACCAAACCAAAAACGGGAATCACCATATATTTCTCCCCTTGTGATGATACATTACTGATTCCTATAATGTATCTCACATCACTCCTGCAGTCATTATGAGAAGTAAGCTTTAGAAGCGGAAGACTGCAGTAGGATTATTATCCCCTACATTTTTGACCGGTCCTCCTTCTTTTTCCATCTTTTCTTGAAATTTCTTATTGTGTGCTGGAAATTATCCAATTTCTCAGATCTATTCATCTTGCATTCTTTTTCTACATGTCCATACTTGTTACAAGAAAAACATCTTTCTGTGTAGAATCTGTTTGTTTGTGACTGAAACAATCTGCTTCTGCAATTGGCTTTTGCATCATCTTCATTTTCTTCCATACAAGATTTCTGAGATATCTTCTTTCCTTCAGTAGCCTTCTTCTTTTGCTTCCTTCCCATTATGACAGATCTCCTTCAAGCGATCAAGTTCCTTTAGAAGGACCACACTCTGATACCAATTGTTGGGGAAAATACTGAGAGGGGGGGGGGGGGTGAATCAATATTTAGAGCTGACTGAATTTTTTTTACTTTTTCTTTCTCTTAAAACCATACGCTACTTTACTGAACCTAACTCACGTATACACACGAATATCCTTAAGAAAACTTGCGTATGTCCAGAGATCTTATTATGCATTTAATTCTTTACTTAGATCATTGCATCATTCATTCATCATATGTTTAGTAAGTAGTAAGCATGTGCAGTAATAACAGAATAAACCATCACACATAAGCAACACACATGAATACCATTATTTAAGGTGGAAACCCAATTCGGGAGAAAACCACCGCTGTTGTCGTCTCTGTCTTCAATATTTATTATAAACAAAACTTCTTACAGTTTTGTACTGGTGCAGACTCATACCAGCATGCAGGCACCCACCTCCAGAAGGCTGCAACCTTCTCTTGTTCTCCAGCCACTACTGGAAGGGAGCTCCAACCCCCTGATCTCATTTACTGCCAAATTTCCCAGAAGGGAGCTACTACCCCTCGCTCTCAAGCACAAATTTTCTCCCGAAGGGAGCTACTACCCCCCGCCTGCTACTGCACTTTCCGGAAGGGAGCTACTACCCCTACCTTCGCTTACCATCTACCACCGGGAAGGAGCTACAACCCCCACCCAAAGCTTTGAATCTCGCACTATCATGACCGTGTTTCATCAATTTTCATACTAGATCCAATAGCTTCCACACAACATACCTTGTAGGCCACTTTTCATCAGATTTTCAGACTGGACCCACTCCACACATTTAAGCTCAACATACATCAAACTGAAACTTATAACCCCATCAATTCATTCATTGAATCATCAACCAATCAACCAACAACTTGATCTTTAATCAACATAATCAACAACACAATCAACATTAAAACAGTTGAGATCTGTATGAATACGTCATTGATAGATAGCAGTAAAACAACTAAATAGATCAGACATTTCATTCCACACACTTCAGCAAAACCCTAGATTCCATATGCACCTTTACTTCACTGAACCTGCTTATATATGCATTTTCACAGAGACAAACCTGCGTATAGATCTGCAACTATTTCATAACTGACCTTTGATTTCATACGTGCTTTTGTTGAAACAAACCTGTGTATATACGCACTTTCGCTGAGGTGAACATGCGTATAGATCTGTAACATTTCAAAACTATGCAGATCTTCAGAATAGATAACTTAGATCTCATGCTTTACTTCAGGAAATATTTTCCAGATCACAGATCTAAACATTCCATAAATAGATCTAGAAAATACATAGTCATTTCAGATCTAGAGATCCCTCTTCATCATTTTCTTCATAGGTGCATTATTAATTCAGATCAATCAATAAACTATTACCCATTCCATGCAGATATACTTCAGAGTGAAGTATTCATTAAAACCCAGACCTATGCACACCCTTGCACTATGATCTTCTTCTCCTTATATATATTTAGACTTTATCAATACCATGAGTCAAAACCACTCAACCGTTGATGGTATTCCTGGACAGGATCAAATAGATAATCCAGCATTCAATACTGTGGGCTAATACCATGGTCATGTCCCCTGGTTTTATAAATTTAGAGCGCAAATACGCATACGCTACTTTTCCTTTACAAACCCGCGTATGCTTTGTGACATATCTTATTCATCATTACTCTGGCACTTACTAGAATTTCTTTCTTTGTTACTTCTGAACTGCTCTATAGATACATCAGATTTACATCATGAACAAATAGCTTGCTATCCAAAGACAACTCATCAAGTCAGTTTCCATCAAGGACAACCTCATCAAGTAGGTTTCCATCAAGGACAACACATTGCATCATATTGCCAACACAAACCATCATCATGAATTCGAGAGACCTTGTGAAGAATGAATTGACAAAGGAAGATGTGGGAGAGATGTGAAGGAATGGAGTAAGTTAAGCACAGAGAAGTGAGCAGAAGATATAGAAATAGAAGAACGGAGAGAGAAGAAGAATTGACTGATATTTTGAGCCAATAAATCTATTAGTTGTGTCAATCAAGCACACTGGCAAGGTGCAGAGATCCCGTGAAGCATGAAGGAAAGAGAAAACCTATATTTTTCTCATTAAAAACAACAAATATTCATATGAACAACTATCGATATTTTTGTGTGAACTCTGAGTTATAAATGAAGTGCTCCCCCCACTGTTTTAACTTGTCATTACCATACAATGTGTCACTACCACCATTCACATAAACTCTTCCACCAGTCAGCACATATTATTCATTTATTTAACGAGTGAATATTTGAGATATTAAGGGAGATTTTTTATTGAGATGGCGTTGTTTACAACACAGGAACTCAAGTCAAACTCAAATAAATCACGAAGATCATTGCCAGATTAGGTAAATTCGTAAATTTCTTCATGTGTGGTTGCATATATAGTGTTTGATTTTGATTTGAATACAAAGAGAGAACATAGTGTTCGATTTGTAGCACACAGTGGCTTCATTTGTTGTAGTTTTGAATGGTTTGTATAAACAAATTCATTTCATTTACACACACAGTGAGAAAATTTGAAACAAGAGAAAAGATTTATGGTGAATTTTTACAATGACAGAGATCGAATTATGCTTTAAGACACAGTAAAAACATGGTCAAAATGTTTTTGTATACAAAGAGAAATGTTTTATGAATTTTGAATACACAGTGAACCCATTTTTTATGAGATTTTTGATGAACGGTGAGCCATTCTTCGAATTTTATTGCACACTGTGAGCTTATGACATTTAAGATTGAAAGTATAATGCTTTTGCCTTAGAAAAGAAATAATTTTGTGTGAAATTGAAGGATAAAAAGGAACTGTGGTATAAATAAAAAATAAAAAATTACACAGTCAAAAAAGGACAAAGAATTCTACATTTAGAGGTAGAGGATCAAATAAGAAGAGTAGATTAATAAAAAAATGTATTTTTATGTTTTTATAATCTTTTCTACATAAAATATTTGTGTTTATATAAACAGTAAGTTGATTTCTTTCAAGAGAACAGAGCATTGGTTTCACTACTTTGTCAAGGGCATAAAAATGCGGTAAGCTTCACTACCATAATGTATATATCAACAGATATCTAGTGCATGCATTTTTATTTTTCAAAATGAGGATGATGATGGTGGAAGGATATATTACATGGTTTTCAGAAAACATGGCAACAAGGATAGAACCTAAATACTTTCAAATAGAGAATTAGGGTAAAGAAACAGTAGTAAAACTTTACCAAGCAAGTCTGATAGGTTTCCTTCAGAAGTTTAAAGTGAATAATGAAGACATTGTGAGGGAATTCATAAATAATTACAAACAATATCAAACTATGGTGGGAATTTTATTCATTACCTTAAATCCAGAGTTGATTTCTCAAGCCCTATATTTTCCATTATCAGGAGAACAAAATCACAAAGGGTTGCATTTTAAGGATAAGGGATGGACCTTCTTCCTAGATAAAATCAGAAAGGGATCCTGTAACAAAACTAAGGGGATTCCTAGAGAATGGTTCAATGAGCCTTGGGCATAGTTAGTATTGATCATCCAAAAATTATTCACATGTGATAGTAGACACAACATAGTGCACCTATACCACGTTAGGTTGCTTCAACACATCAAGTGATACATAAGAATAAATTTTCCATACTTTTTCTATAGAAATTTGATCAGGATGATATAAAATGTGAAGACTAAAACCAAACCTAAGGAGGCACAAATCCATCATCAAGGGCTCATTAAAATTATTGTTGATTACTAGTTTAAAACTAAGGGTTTGATGTGGAGATATTTCCTAACTCGGAATCATTTTGCAGAACAAACCATAGAAGAAAAATTTAAACCAGTTCAAGGAACAAGGACTATAATGAATTCACCCCTTTATCCAAGAACATGATCTAAGAAGCAACAAGACACAGTCATGATTGAAAGAGAGATATCCTTCATGTCCATTCCTAGGAGACAAAGAAGAAAGAATTTAGTAGACATAAGTAGTAAGAAAAGAGAACCAGAAGTGCAAATTATTGAGACATCTCCCTTGACCAAATGAACGAATGAAATTATTGAAAGATTGCAGAAGCAAGCTCATGAAAACCCATTAGAAAAATACTCATATTTTGAAAATTATGATATTTAGGCCACTTTAGTTGCTAAAGACGCGAAAGAGGAAGAAAATGAGCAGAACCTTAGCAAAATCAAATAATTTATTGATAATTTGGAGGTAAGCAGGATATTGGAGAGGCACTTAAAGAGAGAAAATGGAAAATACAAGAAAATTAATGAAAAATTGATTAAGGAGAATGAGAGACTGAATGAAGAAGTGGGAAAATTGAAAACAAAGAACAATATTATTTCCATGCAAGCATCAGGTTCCTCAAAGAGAAAATCTTATGGAAAATCAAATATGAAAGGAAGAAGGTCAAGGCTTCAATATAGAGAGACGAACAATAAAAAGGTATATACTTTCTTTTGCAATCATCTCATTAAGAAACATCAGGGTTAGGGACAATATCAACATTATAACTGAGGAGGTCTAAAATATAGAAGCAAGCATGAGGACATGCTTGAACATCAGCATGGGGGAGATGTTGGCCCTCATATTTTATCCCTTTTTGTTTAAGAAAATACACCTTATTACCATGATATACATCCATACACCATGATATTCATTCCATTCTGTCAAATTAATTCATATATAGGTATTTAAAGAAGGTTTTTCAATTCTTACAAGTTTTTATAAAAATTAAATTTTAAGTGCATTTTTGGACCATATTAGAAATTCCCGTAATGGCTTCATAGATGTCATATTTGCAGGACAGTTGGGCTCAATATGGATACATTTCTAGAAACCTTGGGAACTAATATTGAGTGTACACATGTTGGTTTAGTCAAATCGAGCTTTAATAGGCCTAGTCAAAGGCGGTCAAACAAGACATGTTTTTATGGAGATCCCTCAGAAATAGGTCAAATTTCTTATTTTATGGGCTTTTCCAAATTTTTAGGGATTATATGGATGAGCCCGACCTGATTATATAGGATAAGGATAGCCATGACCTTAGGAGAAATTTTAGATGATTTTGTTTCATATTTTATCTATTTAAGCCTAAGACATTGAAGGCATTCATATGTAGAATTTGTGTAACTTAACTTTGAGATTTCTGAAACTTTGGAGAGTTAATTGAAAGACTTGTTCTATTTCATTTTATATTTTTATATGGTGAATTCTTGATTGAAGTTTCAGTATCTAAAATCACTTACAGTGTGCGAGGCAAGGGTGGAGGCCCCCCACATGGAGCTAAGTGCACTTTGTAGTTATTTTAAGTTGCAGTTTCTAAACTAATTTGTTTTATGCTTAATTTTTTAATTAGATATATGTTGATTTTTTATGAGTGATGATGAATCTAATTCTCATTTATATTTTTCATATGAAGGGAAAATCCAATGTTTAAGTTAAATAGTCCTTCTATCTGATTAAGAGCTAGAGCTAGTATTCATATTTCATGTTTTTTAATGATTTTATGAAGTTCCTATTTTCTAACAATAGTATTAATGATGAATGAATCTGTAATGAAGGACAACCAAGATATCTTTATTTAAGATCATCTTCATTTATTATTTCATGCATCTTGATCTATTTCTCATTAGTGTTTTTGGTTTCTAATTGATGAATTAGTTTTGTAAAAGAAGGACAGACAAGTTCTCCTAAATTAGGAGCTTCTTCTGCTACTGATTACATAATTGAATTTAGAAATTATTTAGTTAAAATTTATATTTTTAATATGCATTTCCTTTATTATTAATAATTCATCTTCTAACTTGATCATAGCTTAAACCCATATATCTTGGAGATGCTTCTAAGTCCTACAAGCCCAAATTGATAATAAATACTTGTGTTAGTTTACCCAGTAAAAAACCCAACATTCATGATATTATTTAACGTGCCATGGATATTGTATACAATAATTCCACAGGTCTTGTAAAAAGAGGTCATTATGGATGTAAATGTTGTGGACCTTCTCTGAAAACTAGATGGTCTAGCGACCTACAAAATCCACTGTATGATTGCTCCAGGGTATTCCTCCCCAAAGAACACCCTTATAGAAGAGAAACATCTTCTTTCAATGGTAAAAATAGAGAACCCAAAGGCCCACAATAATGACACCAAATGAATGGCTTAGAGCATATGATAGATAGAAGGAGAAGGATTTCATATAAATGTTCGATTCAAATGGGGAGCCTATGTTCGATGACCCTGAATTCTTAGACACCTATGTTGAGAAATTTTCCATTGGGATGAAAATGAGGTATATATTTTATAACCTCCCATGTTGGGAGTATCTTAATATTACCCACTTACTATATCCCATGAATATATTTTGGAATGTTTCATCTTGTTTGTGGAGGCACATGTCATTGAAAAGAGTGATACATTGGATGTAAGGAAAGCTATTATTACTTCAAAAACTAAAAAGAAACATTGGCCAGACAATTAGAAAGTACAGGAGAGGTTGGTCCTTCTAATTTGTATTTCAAAGAAGCTGATGTCCCATGGATTTTAAAAAAATATGATCTTTCTTTGGCAAAGGAAGTTATAATGGGTGTGAGGGTGCCATATTCATATGGGGCTTCACTACGGCCCTACTTCACCATGGAAGACCATTTGTTGGGATTGAAATCGGATGACCATTTAAATATTCCAAGGGTATGCATAATGTCGAAAGCCTAATTTTATTATTTGTTATATTAATAATTTTTATGCCATGGGATCATAAAACATAACTAATTTTGTATGCATGTGATTATAACTTTGCAGTGTCATTATCCTTTGTTCGTGCATGGGTGTGTGAAATATGACTTCCCACAAGACCTACGATGTGCCATATCTAAATTATCTGCATTTTTACGTTGGATCACGTCAAAGGCGATTCATGTAGCTAGCATTCCATGGTCGCATCAAGAGATAGTTGAGATTGTTTGTATAACATAAAATAAAATAAAATAAACAATTTTCCTGGATGTCTCTGATTTTCGTAGGGAAAACTCCCCCATCAACCAAGAGTCTAAATATTTGGTCGCCCAACTCTACCATGAATCAAGTGTTAGCCCTACACCGCATGCCTGCGAGTATCTGCACCTGAGCAGGTCTCTCACCCTCCGCGGCCTCTTCCATCTCCTCATCATCTACATGATCATCTGGTGTGGTTGGAGGCATGTCCCCAACGAACGTTCCAATATCTAAAAAATATATAGTACACAAAAATAATTAGACAATTTCATTAAACAATTTAATAAAAACAAGTTACAGAACATGTTAAAATAAATTTTATTCTAATTAATTAAGACAATAAAATGAAACTATATTAATTTAACGAAAACACTAATATTACCTCTATAATCTGGTGGCTCATCTTGTGTGTAGAGGATGTTGGTACACCCTCTCCAATCCAACCCCGCATAACGACATGACACCATCACAAACATGTGGTCATCCTGACTGGCTAGTAGCTCTAATGCATCACTAAAAATCCTAGCCGGATGCTTTGATTGACCCCTCGACCATCATCTCGCCCCACATGTGCATCTGTTCCTCTATCATTGGCCTACGAGGCTGATATAAAAATGTAGGCCTTGTCTCCAGAAACCTCTCAAAAAATAAACAAAAAAAAATCTAAAGAAACAGGGAAGGTCAACCTCCCATGTGCCTGAGAATGACATCCATCTAAGGCTATACAAAACTGTAGAAAAATAATGGCAGACCATCAAAAAATTCGTGGCCTTTGAAACAGAGAATCAACATAAAATAAAAAAAGGGAAACTAATTTTCTTCCCATCACTTGTATAATGTGTAATGGTGGTCAGTAATATTGAGAGGCACCTAACCTCCTCTGGACCAAAAGAATCATCCCTTGTTGTCCACCAGACACCTGAAAATCGGCTTGAGAAATTATGTCCTCCCTAACGTATCTCTGAGAGTACACCAAATGACTCCTTGTTGCATAAACGAAGGGGAAATTAGGGAAATGGGGCAAATCCTACCCTCTCCTGTATAGACTAGTGATAAAATACATGTCCTCCTCAGTAGCTTCGTACCACTGGTGAGGATCAACACATAAAGCTTGTTGGTGGGCATCCCACCTGTAGATCAATTGTACTAATAAGTTGTTTTTCCCCTTTAGGGCTGTAGCCTCCTCATAAAACTTAAAGAGGCCTACCTCCCTTAAGCGCAACTGGGTGGGTAGCATAATAGGGTGAGGGTACAAAAGAATCTCCCTCTCCCTTGCCTCCCACTATTGTATCATGTTATTATTGTCACCCCTCTGGTCTTGTTGTTGTCTCTCCTCTCTCTAATGGCATCCCTGAATGATTCACGTATTAAATACATCAGCATATCTCATACATAAAACATAATATTTTTTATTAAATTAAAAATTTATTTACAAATATATAAATATAACGTTTATTGAAAAAAAATAAAAAAACATTTGGTGCACCACAAAAAAAGTCACGCACTTCCAATGGCGCGTAAATGTATATCACGCACCATCCACGGTGCACATAAAAAACAATTATGCACCACGAAAAATAAAATTAATTAAATAAATATTATAAGTTGTGTGTTGACAAACCATATCTGCTCGAGGGCATTTTTTATAGCTCAACACACTGTCCGTTTACAATATTTTACCAATGGCGGTGTAGTACCAAACAAAAAAAGCCACAGTGTAGTAGGCTTGACTGACGCATCACACATTAGGTGCGTTCCCTTAATATAGACGTTGTTGTGAAACCAGCTCCAAAAAGAGAAGAAAATAGATATCAACGCCTTACAAATAAGCCACTTCGAGGGGGAAACTTCCAATACATTACATGAATGAACAATTCTTGGATGATCTAAATTAAAAAACCTCCTTTCTATATGTAGGAGTCCATGGGGACATAATGTAATATTAGTGGGGCCATAATGTAATCCTAGTCGACTTAACAATAATAATATAAGGGCACAATAATAACGATATGGGGGTCACAGGGGTACAATAATAACAATAAGGGGGTTACACTAACAACAATAAGGGACTATACTAGTAATATAAGGACCTAACATGCCCCTCTCCTTCAAAAAATTGTTGTCCTCAACGCTTGAGTAGCTCTGGGTGCTTTTGTATAAAATTCTCATCCTCCCATGTAGAATCTTCAGTGGGTAAGTTCTTCCACTTGATGAGATACTCTGAAATTGATCGATTTCGTAGTTTTCGAGTTCTTGTTTCCGTGACCGCTTCAGGTTCCAATATGATTTTTCCTTCCTCATCAAGTTCTGGCAATATTGTTTGAACTGAAATATTTTCACCTATAACCATATTTAAGCATGAAACATGGAAAACTTGATACACTCATGAAGAAGCAGGAAGGTCCAATTTGTATGCCATAGTACCTTTCTTTTGCAACACCTTTTAAGGACCATAGTACTTTGGCGATAATTTATTATCCTTCTTAGCTTGCTTGAGGGACATTTGCTTCTATGGTTGTAGCTGTAAAATACCCAGTCTCCTACATCAAAAATTCTCTCACTGCGATGTTGATCTGCATGTTGTTTTATTTGATTTTGTGCCAAATTGAGGTTATCCTTTGAGAGCTAGAGAACATCTTGTCGATGCTCGATGTGATCTTCCACTACTTGAACCTTCGAACTTTCTCTTAAAGATGATGTGATGGACGATGGATGATATTCATAAAATGCCATAAATGGGCTCATTTTTGCTGCAGTATGGAAGGAAGTGTTATACCACCATTCAACGAGAGGTAACAACTTGACCCATTATGTTTGTTTATCAGATACAAAACAACGAAGATGTCCTTCCAAACATTTATTTACTATTTCATTTTGACATTTGGATTGAGGATGATAAGATGAGCTATGAGCTAATTGAGTAGCCAAACAAGAAAATAACTCCATCCAAAAATTTCCAGTAAAAACGAGATCTCTGTTGCTCAAAATAACCCTTGGGTTTCCATGTAGCTTTTGAATTGTGTCCATAAATGTAGTAGCAATTGTACTTGTTTTAAATGGATGAGATAATGCACAAAAGTGTGTATACCTGGTAATTCTATCAACTACCATCATGATCACACTCTTTCCTTCGGACTTAGGTAAACCTGTGATAAAATCCACTGAAATCTCCTCCCAACATTGACTTGGAATGTATAAAGGTTGTAGAAGACCTGAGGTCTTAATTGTCTCAAGTTTATTCTATTGGCAGATCAAACATTCGACCACAAAATTTTGAATATTAGATTTAAGGCCATGCCAAAAAAATTATTTCTTCACCGTGTGGTAAGTTTTTAAAAATCCCGAGTGTCCTCCTAAAGGAGAAGTGTGCAATTCCAAAAGAATCTTTTGTTTAGTTGGGAATTCTTACAAAGATATAAGCGATCTTTGTACCATAAGGAATCATTTTTCCAACTAAATGTATCAGATGTACTTGGATCTTGCTGCAAATTTTGAATAAGTGTCCACACTGCTTCGTCCTTCTTCCATTCATCCCTTGCTTTGGTTATCCAATCCGGTTGGATAATAGAAATGGCACAAAGCAATGCTTCCACCTCTTAATTCTTTCTTGAGAGTGCATCTGCAACAACATTTAGCTTCTATTTTTTGTAGACTATTTCAAAGTCATAACCCAACATCTTTGTGACCCATTTTTGCTACTCTTCTAAATATAGTCTTTGTTCCAAAAAGTGTTTAAGACTATCATGATCAATTTTTACCTTGAAGTGTCTTCCCATTAGGTAAGTTCACCATTTATTTAGTGCATGCAGTATTGCTAACATTTCCTTCTCATAAATAGGTTTTTGTAAATACTTTCCTTTGATTGGACGACTTTCAAAAGCAATGGGTCTTCCTTCCTGCATTAAAACTGCACCAATTCCATTTCCTGAGGCATCACATTCCATAATAAAGGTTTTTGTGAAATCTGGTGTAGCTGAGACCGGTGCTAGGAACATTGACTCTTTAAGATGTTCAAAGGAATGGAATTCATCAACCCTCAAAATGTAGAAGGTGCATTGGTAAGGTCAAAAGGGATGACCAAAAAATCATAATGACCCTCATGAGTTCGAAATGTTGTTTTTGGAATATCTTCAGTCTTCATTCTAATTTGATGATATCCTAAACGAAGATCCAACTTGGTAAAATAATTTTCTCCATGTAATTCATCCAATAATTCATCAGTCACAGGAATGGGAAATTTATCTTTAATGATGATCTTATTGAGCTCCCTATAATCCGGACACATGCGCCATGATCCATCCTTCTTGTGTACCAATACTACAGGAGCAGAAAAAGGACTTTGACTAGGTTGAATTATACCAGCCTCTAACATTTCTGCAATCATACGTTCAATTTCGCTCTTTTGGACATAAGGATATCTATAAGGCCCGATGTTTGCAGGAACACTTCCTGAAATAAAATGAATAGCATGATCATGATCACGAATAGGTGGGAGTCGTTTGGGAGTTTAAAAAAAATTGGAATGATTGTCCAAGAATTTTTGGAGATCTGCAGAAATAGATGATTTTGATGTTGGAACTTCTAGTGAGCATAATTGTGAAATTATGCCTTGTTTTTCTTTCTTTAGAAGCTTTTTCATGACATTACAGCTTATTATCTTTCCTGGCTTCCTTGCAATACCCCGTAATTTGACTTCCTTTACTTCTGAAAGAAATTTCAAGAAACATTCTTGAAAATTAAAAGCTACCGTCCCCAAATATTGTAACCATTGTATTCCTAGTACAACATCATCACCTCCCATAGGAATGGAAAGCATTAGACTATTCAATACATATTCCTGCATGGTTAGCTTGATATTATGGCATTTTCCAGAGCAATTTATAGTTCCTCCATTTGCAACCATCACTTGACATTCTAGTGCTGGGTATAGGAAACAATTCAATTCCTAGGCTACCTTACAATGAATAAAATTATGGGTACTACCTGAATCAATCAACACTATTACCTTTTTCTTCTTGATATTTCCTTCTCTCTTGAGAGTTTGAGGAGTGGTAATTCCTACCAATGCATTACACAATATGGTCAGACTCATTTCTTCCTCTTCTTGGGTTGGTTCCTGGTGTATATCCTCTTCTTGTTCATTTTCCTCTTCCTCTTCACAATCTATGTAAAATAATTTCTTCTCAGCACACTTATGACCTTTAGTGTATTTTATATCACAACTGTAGTGAAGCCCCTTTTCTCTTTTTTCTTCCAATTGTTGTGGTATCAACCTTGTAGGTTGTGTAAATCTAGGAGTAGCAACACTTCCCTCTTTATAGAAGTGAGTGGTAGGATTCCTTGTCGACATAATTTTACATTCAATTTTTCTTACCAACCTGAATGCCTTCTCCAATGAATTAGGTTCCAAAATGTGAACTTCATGTTGGATCTTACCTTTTAAATTACCTATGAAGAGATCAATCCTGTGTTACTCTAGAATATAAGTTACCCTTATATTCAATTTTTGTAAGTCCTTAATGTGCTCCCCCACTAAACCCTTTTGTTTGAGATTTATCAATTGGCTAAAGAAGGTGTTGCTGTTTGTATCCTTATAATCTACTATCATTTCCTCCGTAAAAAATGACCAAGTGATTTTTTTTTTAAGGGAGCAAAGCCATCGATACCATACAAATGTATTTTGTTCTAAATGTAAAGTTGCAATGCATACCTTTTGTGTGTTTTTCACATTATGGAGATCAAAATATTGCTCCATCTGTAGTATCCATGTTACAGGATCCTTGCCATCAAACTTCCTCATATCCATTTTTGGAATATGGTGGTACTTCCCGCCAACATTAGATTTTATGGAATCACGATTAACATTTATTGTTCTCATCATGGGTTTCCTCTACTATCTTTTCACCATTAGGAAACATTTTTTGTATCAACTTTGTCAAACTTTCCATGTCTACTTTTAGACCATTCTTCATGTTTTTCATTTTCTCATCAATCTTAGCTTCGATTTTATCCATCTTAGATTCCATGCTAGCTTCCATGCCATATATCTTAGATTCCATGCCATTCTTCAAACCATCCATCTTAGATTCAATGCCTTTATTCAGACCATCCATCTTAGCTTACACGCCTTTCTTCAAAACTTCCATGTAATTTTATTTTTCTCTTTGCGAGAGAGAAATTTGTTGCAATTGCTCTTGTAATTTTGATATGTCATGTTTCCATTCTTCATCTTCATGAGTCATAGTAGAGCCTTCTAAAGGCTTAATGGGTGTTGAATTCTTTTTAGGGACCATTTTATAATCCAATACTGATATCTATTCTACAATATTCCCTTCGAATCAATTCAACTTGATTCTTCAAACAAGAGTTATGCAATTCGGGAAAAAAAAATACACACCTTTTACTTGTTTTTGAGGAGCTCTCTATTGAAATTGAATTATCTATATAATTTTGGATTCTCAATATCTGAAATTTGGACTTGTAGTAGCCCTCTAAAGATTCTTTCAAATGTCATAAGTCTAACCTAATTTGGATTCTTCAAGACAATGATATGTCCAATCTCCCACAATGAACCAATTATGGACTGGTTGAGTAGAGTGAACTTGTATGATTTTCCATGTCCTCTATGTCCTCATTTGGCTCTGAAATTGATAGTCAGGAAACTACAATCCGTATACATGCGGCCACTTTTTACAGCATTCCAATCCGATGCCCAGAGAGAGAGAGAGAGAGTTATGAATCTTTTCCCATGATAACCTCTTTGAGATGAAATTAGGGAGCCTAAACATGACCTAGCTTCCATAGATCATATCTCCAAAAATATTTCGAACCAAGCTATGAAATTTTGCTATGATGTTCCATAGGAATTCGGCTTCGCTCTCCAAAAATTTCAGCTTCTGAATCTTTTCAGAACAAAATTTATAGCGAAAATGACGCTGTGACCTGTTTAGGTTAAATTCAGGAGCTTGTAAAAATCCCTACCTTTCATAGATCATATCTATGAAAATATTGTGAATCAAGCTCTGAAATTTTGCGACGTTGTTCCTTAGGAATTTGGCTTCACACTCTAAAAATTTCAGCTTCTGAACCTTCGTAGAAAAAATTTTATAGCAAAAATGTCATGATGACTAGTTTGGAGCAGCAAAAACCCTAGAATCCAAAGCTCTAATACCAAATGTTGTAAAACCAGCTCCAAAAAGAGAAGGAAAGAGATATCAACACCTTAGAAATAAGCCACTTCGAGGGGGAAACCTCCAATACATTACATGAATGAAAAATTCTTGGATGATCTAAATTACAAAACCTCCTTTCTATATATAGGAGTCCATGGGGCCACAATGTAATCTTAGTGGGGCCACAATGTAATCCTAGCCAATCTAACAATAATAATTTAAGGGCACAATAATAACAATATGGGGGTTACAGGGGTACAATAATAACAATAAGGGGATTACACTAACAACAATAAGGGACTATACTAGTAATATAGGGACCTAACAGACGCACTGGGCCATTATGTTTATTTTTACATAATTCTTGGTCCGTTCTCATAAACTAACACACCGACAAAAATAAATTGTTATTATTAAAATTTTAGAAATTGTTGGTGCGACCGGAAACAAATATGGACCGCACTATTTTATTGGTATTAAGGTGCGCTTTTTGTCGGTAGCACACTGAGTTGCCACGTTAACCACCCAGTGTAGTTTCTTTTAACACTATTTCCGGCGTGACATGTAAATTTACAAGGAGCACCGAGAATGGTGTGAGCTGAACGACTCAAATGCACCGCGCATATTTTTTATTTAAAAAAAAAATGATTTCTATGCCAATTTTCAAAATTAATCTGCTAAAATATTAAGTTGGTAAGGAACACATATATTACCTGCACATTTGCGCATCGTGGAGGCATATTTCCAATGGAGCACTAAAAACCAAATTTTCCCACCATTTCCAAAAAATTCAAAGTCCATACACTAAGAAATGGATGGAAGCAATGCAGGAAATTGAAGAACTGATCGCAGGGTAGCTTAGAGAAGCAAAGCTCACATCGATGCTCGAGAGCTCGACAACACTGTGAAAAGTAAAAATGAATTTTTACGACAGTTTTTTTTTTTTTTTTTAATTTAACTTTTTTTTGGTGCTCTCCAGTATGAGATGCACCAGGCAGTTGTAGCAATAGTGCACCACACTTCTTTACTGTGCGTTGGATTACTGAGATGCACTCGGCCAGCTTGTACGGAGCGCACATTTCTCCATTTGAATAAAAACCCTATGTCGCTACGTCGTTGTACCTAAAATGCATCAGACCATCGTCATTAGTAAATAACACCGAAATGTTGAAAACCACCAAGATGGCGATATATTACCAGCATCGGGTGTGCTATATAAAAAATACCATATATTTTCATTAAATAAACGCCCTATGTTTGGGCATCTTATCACTATAAATGCACTGGGGTGTCGTATCACCATAAATGCATTGAGGTGTTGTTGTTAGAGTATAACACCACATTGGTTTTATAGTGAGTGTCTTAGTGTGCCATTTAATAGTATGCGTTGGTGCGCTTTATATAAAATGCATTGGTGTGTTGTATGTATGAAGTGCACCGTTTTTTTCGTAGTACTTAAAGATAACTCTGCAATTCTTCTTTAGTCTCTATGATGCACCGATGTATCACATATATATCAAGCACACCGGTGTATGTTATGATTATAAACGCAATGCAAAAATACATCTGCAAAAACATTCACCCACCAACCTCCTCTAGTGACCTCTACTACAAACGAATATTTGAAATATTTTTATAAGGGTTTCCTCAAAAACATCCGCTAGAAGTTCTTTTCCTTGTAGTGTTTGATATATATAATCTTGTTTTGATGTGATTTGGTTTTTTAACATGTCTTTTTAGAAAGTCTTTTCCTTGTAATGTTTGATATAAATAGACTTTTTTTTTTTATGTGATTTGGTTTTTTATCCTTTTTCTTTATTATTAAAATGCAAGTTGAGGAGTTTTAAAAAAAACAATTACAAATACAAAAAAGTTAATGTAGGCATGAGTATTGAATAACAAATTATTACAAATACAAAAAAGTTAATGTAGGCATGAGTATTGAATAACAAATTATTAAAAATACAAAAACGTTAATGTAGGCATGAGTATTGAATAACAAATTATGTGTTTGGAATTTATTAAATATAAATGGTTTTGTTGTTTAATTTGCCCAAATCCTTTTAAAGTAACTATATAATGTTTAGCCATTTTTAAAGTGATATTTTTTTTCATGCAAGAATATACGATGTATTTATTAAACATATTTACAATTTAATTTAATTTAATGACCTCATAAAAAAGTATTCAATATGATTAATATTTTGAATCAAATTTTGTCCTTAAAATATACTTTTAAAATTTATTTTCAAATATTTTTTTTGTTAAAATTTTCATTAATCTTAAAAAAATTAAATTTATTACTATTCAAAGAAAATTTTATTATTATTATTATGAATAATATCAAGTTCAGTTTTACATTTTTTAAAAAATTTTGAAATTTAAAATTGTTATATAAAATAAAGTAAATTTGTATTTATTATTATAATTTTTTTCCAATTATATATTTATAATGAAAAAATAAATAATAATAAAAAAAACAGCTCATTGTTATCACTAAACTAATGCCATAATAAAAACACTTTAATAAATATATATTAAATATAATTATTTAATAACTATATATAAATAAAAAATTGAAAATATTTACAGGCTTCATGGGACCCAAAAAATTCCACCCAAAAATATTAACTTTTACCATATTATTAAAATAGAATAAAGCTTACATAAATATATAAAAAACAATTTACACGGTAAAATAATCCTTTTTCCAAAATATTTAAGATAAATCAAAGCCTAAAACTAATATGAAAACAGAAAAACGAAAGTTTCAATAAGCAACAATCTAAAATGATCACAAGTCAAAAGGATAAAGCTTAAAAATATACAATATTTTTAATTAGTAATCTAATATTATGAACATGACTTATCCACATCAATCCAAGTGTTTCTTCCCTCTTATCTGTAATTGACTTGAAAAAAGAGAGGTGAGAACAGAGGGAAGATTATCATTTATGATCGTAGTTTATAGCTAGTGTTGATATATACAATTTTGTTTTGATGTGATTTGGTTTTTTAACATTTCTGTTTATTAAAATTCAAGTTGCAGAGGTTTCAGGAAGATTATAGAAACACTGAAAAAGATTTAATGTAATCATGGATATTGAATAACAAACTTCCTGTTTCGAAGTTATCAAATATAATTTATTTTGTTGTTCCATTTGCTGAAACCCTTTCCAGAATTTATGTGCATTTTTAATTATTTTTCTCTATGACGCACAGGCACATGGCGGCTGTGCAAAATATTTTATTTTGTGCGTTGTTGGGATTCTTGTGGATTGCTGGTAGAGTTGATGGACAGGGTGATTGGCACGATGCACATGCAACATTTTACACCACTGGAACAACGGGTACGTTTTCATATTGTTTAAACATTTTATGTTTTTTTTTTTGTGGAGAATTTTGAGAAAATTTATTTTTCTTGTTTAAAATGAGATTTTACATAGTGAAACAGGTGGTTAGGCAGTTCCTAAAACATTTTGGGTGGAAAGGATCTGTTATCTCTGTAAGAATATGAACATGGAGAATGAAAATCACTTTCTCTTCGAGTGCTTTGCGTGCACCCACATTAGATGTCAGTTTCAAAATCTTTGTTGCAATACCTACCTTCCTAACCTTTTAACATGTCAAAATTACAGTGAGCTCAGCTCGGAGCACTTCTTTCCAAGTCTTTGACCATAAAAGTACAATTTTAAAACAAACTTGAACATTACCCATTATCATCCTCATGAATTCACCATCATCATCACCATGAATTCAATATTTCGTAAAGTTTTTATTTTGAAATTAACATTCCATGTTTAAACATGAAACATTTTATGTTTGTAATGTTTTAGATTTTTTAGTATGAAATCCGAGAAAACTGTTTTTTGTTATTTAAAATGACTGTCTAATTGTATATATGAATTCATCATTTCTTAAAGATTTTTTATTTATTTTTAATTATTTAATGAATACTGGTGCTAACTGAGCCCATGATTACTCCATCTGTGAAAACGCCACAGGCGGTGCCTGTGGATACGGCGATCTGCAGGGCCAATTCATCCAATTCTATGGAACAAATACGGCAGCTCTGAGTTCAGCTCTTTTCAATAATGGTCTCACATGCGGCGCCTGCTATGAACTACAATGCGTTAACGACCCTCAGTGGTGTCTGCCGGGCACTGTGACTGTTACTGCAACGAACCTGTGCCCTCCAAATACAAGTCTGCCCAGCGACAATAGCGCCGGTTGGTGCAATCTACCACTTGAGCACTTCGATCTCACTCAGTCTGCTTTTCAACGGATTGCACTATATCAAAGTGGAATTGTTTCTGTACAGTATAGAAGGTGACTTTTATTGAGTGCTTTTTCATTTGTCTCTTTGTTTTAAAATTTCATAATGTGTGGAGCATCTAAAGGGAAATGTTGATAATATTAATTAGATCAACCATTTTCTAATAAGAAAAAATTGCAAAATTTTCTATTTTTTTTTAATTTGTGATGGATGGTTTATGAGATTTTGGATAGATGGTAATTAAATATTTTGTTAAGATACATTGAAGTGAAGTTATAAATTTAGAACAAAGATTTTTGTGATTTATAAAGATAAATGTTTTTAGGATTAATCATATTATTAGGATTTGATAGAGGTTTCTATTTACTTCATTAAAATTTAATAAAAGTTTGGAATCAATTAATATGATTCATTCTCATTAATTATTTTGAAAGATCGACTAAATCCTAATAATATAATTAATAAAAAAATCATTTATCTATTTACATATTTTCATTTGAAATAATAATTAAATATATCGTGTTGTAATATCGCATGCAGAGTACAGTGCGTGAGAACGGGAGGAATTCGATTCACTATCACTGGTAATCCCAACTTCAATCTGGTGCTCGTCAGCAACGTTGGAGGGGCGGGCGACGTGAATGCTGTTTCTATTTATGGTTCAAACTCTGGGTGGCAAACAATGACGCGGAATTGGGGTCAGCATTGGCAGAGCAACGCTAACTGGGTTGGCCAGAGCCTGTCTTTCCAAGTCACGATCAGCGATGGAAGGAGTGTGGTTTCCAATAACGTGGTTCCTTCAAATTGGCAATTTGGACAGACATTCGAAGGAGGCCAATTCTAGCCATTCCCTTTCCTTTCAAATATGAAAAAGCAATCTGCCTGTATTTACTCAATAAAATCATAGTTTTTAAGGAAAATTCGTTTTAATATTCAATTGATAATAGTGATAGAATTAGAAAAATTAATGAGATATTAAGAATATAGCTCCTGTATTTACTCAATATAATATTCGTTTTAGTGTTTAAGTGGTTATAGTGATAAAATTAGAAAAATTAATGAGATATTAAGAATATAGTTTCTGTGACCCATAAAATGTGTATAAATTTTTTAGGTAAAAACCATATTTTGATAATTAACACACCGATTAATTAAAAACAAATAATAAAAAATTTCTTTCAGAAAATTTTTATGTTCAATTAATAACTATATCACAAGTTGCAAATGATTCCACAACCTTAAATACTAGTTAGGAAACATTAAGAAAAAACGACCCAGCAATGACTCATGAGTTGCAAATGTTTCCTTAAAAATAGATACTAGCAAGGAAACCTAAAGAAAAATATTGTTTAATTAGACTGCTTTTGTGTCCTGAAAATTATGGAAATTCACGTAATATTTTAAGAAAAATTGGCAGTTATAGCTATCAAACTTTAATATTTTGGGTGCTCTAGAGGTTTCTGATGGTGCTGAATCCATTTCCACCATCAATATCATGATTCAAACACTATTACTGTAAATACTTTTTGTGTCCCAGATTCTGGCCAATTTTGGCCGTCCCGGCAATTCCTCAGTCTCCTTGGACAACTCCTTTATAAAAGTAGAGAGCAAAATGTTACTAAATGTTATATACTCCTAATGCAAAATATGGTGCTAAGGGAATATAAAAGGAAAATTGGAATTTAAACAAATATAAATTTACTTTAATTATCTAGCTCACAAATTACTAATAAGAGTTGAGAGTTTTTTTTGAGGTGTAAACTTTTTTTTATAGTGCAAAACTTAAAAAAAAAATAGACTTTCAATAATTTCATCGCACTAAAAACTTATATGAATCTCTCTTTACATATAATTATATATTTTTTCATTTCAAACAAATATTTAATTTATTCAAAAATAACCCTTAATAAAAAGGTTAAAATATAAAATAATGATACTTGAAATGTTATAACAATAAGAATTTATTTTTTCAATTACTTTCTATGATATATATAAATTATTTTATTATTATTATTATTGCTTCAAACGATTTATAATATGTAAATGATCGACATTGAAATAATTACTATAGAAATTGTTATTATTATAATTATTCCAAACCTATGTAATACGTAAATTGTTGATATTGAAATAGTTTAATTAATATGAGCATGGAGTTTTTTTTTAATAGATTAATTTCTCACATTGATGTATTATTTTTTCACATTGAAATATTTTAGTATGGTTTATCTATCAAATTGAAATACGAAAATATAAATAATATCTTCTTCTTTTTTCAATTACTTTAAAGTATTCAAAAAGTTAATATCAAACTAACTTATTTGAGACGGACATGAAAATATTTTATTTATAACTAGCAGGGAGTGAAATACTTTTATTATATCTCCTTTGTATCATGTTGTAATATCAACAACCAATAAAGAGCAACCACTATTAGAGTGGAACTATGTTCTCTATCATTTTATATTTATTGTTTATTTTGATTATGTCTTACATTATTTTTTTTAATTTAAATAATATTTTAATTTTATTTTAAAAGAGACACTAATATAGATATAATTCGACATCACTCTCAATTAGGCTAGGACTAAGATCTAAATAGAACTAACCAAATATATATAATTATTTTTTGTTTTCATTATAGATGATATTATATTTTAATTTAAATAATAATTTGTTTTTATTTAAAAAAAAGACATTTGTCAGATTTTTATATTTACACATATCCCTTACAATAAATTATAAATAATCCTCTTCTCTCAATTAAAAAAAATAAAAAATAATATTGATTTAATTGGAAATATAAATTAAAAAATAATGATATCTTTTCTATTTAAACTTATAAATTTATAGAATATGTTTTTTTCCTTTTTCCAAATTAATGTCTATTCTTATTATGCATTTTTAATTTATATAAATTTAATTAGTTTTTAATTTATATATTTTTAAAAATAAAAATATTCTTATACATATAAAATTATATAAAAATATTCTTATACATATAAAATTACATATATTTAATAAAGATATTTTGGTGATGAAAACTGATTGTTGTATATTTTTAAAAATTTAACTAAATTAAAAGATGG
Organism: Pinus albicaulis; assembly: GCA_034641835.2. Classification (NCBI taxonomy): domain Eukaryota; kingdom Viridiplantae; phylum Streptophyta; class Pinopsida; order Pinales; family Pinaceae; genus Pinus; species Pinus albicaulis. The sequence goes on along the minus strand of CM076574.1, from coordinate 1,063,223,403 downwards.
TTTGAAAAACAAATTAGAAGATACCTATAGTAAATGATGGTTTGAAAAACAAATTAGAAGATACCTATAATTAAATTTCATAGAATATTAAAATATTTATTTCTTCATTTTCATAAAGAAGGCTAATCCCACCACGTTGTAGACTGAGAATAAATAAATATGTATTTTAGTGTATAAATAAATATGTATTTTAGTATATAAAAAAGTACTTTTGATATTTTAAATTAGATTAATTTTTTTTTATAATTTTTTTTTTTTTTACTTTCAATTAATAAATAATTCTATTTCACATTTACATATTTCCATCGCATATTTTAAAATTCTACTCAAACAGATTGCATATTAAAAAATTTCTGCTTCCAATTATCTATATTTAAGTTGTATTTCAGATTTACATATTTCCATGTAAAATTCTACTTAAAACAGTTTGCGTCTTAAATATCACTTTTACTTACGATGATGGTATGTAATTTTAAAAAAAATTCGGTTTATTTTTACAATATTTATTTATGACATTTAGTTTTATTAAGTTCAAGGTTAAAATGTCGTAGAATCAAGGTTGAAATGTCGTATGGATTTAAGGGTGGGAGTTTGATGGTGAGATTTCAATTTTTTCATGTAAAAATGTAGACTTGATCGAGTTGATGTAGATTTGACAGAGTTTTATAAAATTATGGTAATAGTATTTTTTTTAATTAAATTATTAGTCTATATTTTATATGTAAACTTATTACCAAATCATCTTTTGGAGAAAAAGGAAATCGACTAATTGTATTTGTTTGTTTGTTAAAATTTAGGGGTTGATTTTTGGAGTACAAAAATATACAGGTATATGTTTCTATCACTGTCTTCAAGATTTATGTTGTACATTACAAAATTTGACTAGATGTTAGGCAAATGATTTATAAATGGGACTTTTGTTGTAGACTATAAAATTATTTAGAGCGCATGTTATTATATCAACATAATGTGTTAGTACCATACTCATTCTATTATGACTTATGCATGTGATGCCACTAAAATAAGAAAAATCTTTAAACATTTGCATTCATATTGTAATAATAGTATGAAATTATTGTGGTATCAATTTGGATTTATTGACGGAATGATTATTTTTCACTTCGTGATGTTAAAGATGGATGGCTTTGATGTGATATTCGGATAGGACTTTCGCAAAGGTAGCAAAGTGATTCCAATACCATAATTTCATCAAATTTATGTGGATTATGAGGATGAGATGTGGGTTGTGTGCACGACCACACAAAATATATGCGGAATGATGTAGTTTGCTTTTGCATTGAACATGAAGGGGACATCACATTGACTTATACCTAGTTGTATGCGGTAATGGTTAAGGAGGTTGTGGATGATGGAATGGGGACACTTATTTCACGTGAATTTTTTAATTTATGTGAGGTGTATGTAGATCAAATGCTAAATGAGAAGCCAAAAGTGCTCCCAGCTAGGGACAATGTTTACCATCACATTGAGCTTGAGGGTGGTTTGCTGCGACCAATATGATCTCCTTATTGATTGTTGGGAAAAGAGTTGGAGGGGTTGAGATGCTAGTTGACAGAGTTGATCGATGCAAGTTTCATTCATCCTCCATGGTCTCCTTATGCTTCCCCTTATTCTTCCCCTGTACTCTTCTAAAAGAATAAGGATATCAATGAGTTGAGGATGTGTTTATACTTTAGAGCTTTGACCAAGAAGATGGTTAAGAACCAACATTCACTTCCTCTTGCAACAGATCGCTTTTAAAAAATGCTTACGGCCAATTTTTTCATGATGCTTGATTTGAGACAGGGATATTATTAGGTGAAAATTATGAAGGGAGATGGAGTGAAGATGGCCATGGTGATGAGGTATCGGAATTATGAGTTCTTTGTGATGTCTTTTGGCCTATGAAATTCCCTTGCCACTTTTTCATGTTGATGAACGATGTTCTTCATCCATTCTTGGACAAGTTTTTTATGGTATATTCTGATTATATTATGGTTTTCAATGAGATTATAGAGGGGAATAAGCAACATATGGTATGTGTTTTTGAGGCACTAAGGGAGAAGAAATTGTTCTTGAAGAAGTTGTATTACATGTTTTATTAGTCTAATATTCCATTCCTGGGACATTGGATTGGACAATAATGATTCACATGGATCCCTGAAAGTCATGGTCATCAAGGATTTGACGGGACCCTATAGTTTCCATTATGTCATGGTCTTCCTAATGTTGTCCAATTACTCCAAGAAGTTTGTGGAGGAATATTTCAAGGTTTCCACATCAATTATGGATCCTTCGAGTTGGACTAAGAAAACTATGTGTGTTTAAGGAAATCAACCATAGGATGGTCAAAGAGAAAAATTTTAGGGGATAAATTTCATAAATTGACTCCTTTTCAGACATTCCCTAAAAAATATATGTCAAATTTCATAAAAAAATCGCCTATTTTTAATATATTTATGATTAAATGGATGGAATTTGGAAATTTTTTGCCACTTTTAATACTAAATAACATGATTTTTTATTGAATATTCTCCTATATTCTATATATATGAATTTTCAAATCATAGTAATCACTTGTAACACTATACATATGCATAATATTCAAATCCTTCAAAAATACCATAATGGCAATAACCCCTATGTTGAAGCTCCCACAATTTATTTGATCTTTTGAGGTGTAGATTGTCACACACTCCTCTCACATTTACCCAAGCTAACTGGTCCACTAGGGTAAACATGTGATGAGAGGATAATATGATGTGATTCAACTCCTCGTATATAGTTAAGGGAGTGGAACCAACAAAAAAACCAATCTAAGCTTCCTTTGGAGCTACAACCCCTTCAGGAGGAAACCAACCCTTCGAGGTGATTTTAACCCCTGAGATAAATTCTTATTTTTTTTATATGGGCCCTTAGTCCTTCTTATTTTGTTTATATGGGTCCTTAGTCGGTTCCATGACAAGCCATGCATGCGACTAAGGCCTTATAGTCGCTAACACAACAAGGAGTGCCAGCAAATGTGGCCTATTTCAGGAAGCTCTGAGCCACCAACCACATATTTTGAACCACCTTTTTAGTGCTAGGTCTCAAGCCTCTGCTTAGAACTTCATGAAACTTTAAAAAATGATAAAGAACAATGGGATAAGATTACTAATGAAATCATTGGTACAAGTATTTGATCTAGCCCCTAGTAGCCATGACACGAATTTTGTCAAACATATCACAAATATTTAATCTATAGGTCATAACAATAAATATTAACATAAAGGTCTCATACTTATCTGAGATTCGTAAAAAAAATTGCTGCCTTATCAAAATAGTTGAATTATCATGTATTAGGTCATATATTCATTTTACATTCATTTTATAATCAAGACATGATGAGAGCCATACATCATGTCTCTCATAAAACATAATCATTACTAGCATATAACCAACATAAAGAACAAGGATATAATGGGCATAAGAATCACATATGAATGAGTAAATTTACACATGAAATACCAAGTAGAAGGAGCTATTATTAATGAATGCATAAGACGACAAGGTATGGGACGTCCACAAACCACCTGACCATAGATTGGGCTAAAACAAATAGTTCTTTCAGCTAATCACCCTCCTTTTATATTCCAATAACGAATGTGGGAGTCACAAAAAATCCAATCTAGGTTTCCCTAGGCTTTACTGAAATCCACCTAGGAATTCATGGCCCAAATAATAAACATGCAATACCAGGATTTACCAGAATCCCACCATAAACTAGTCCAAAGATCACTAGGCCTGCATAAGTATGGATTCATGTGGATCTCTCCACCTACAACATGAGAAATTTGTTTGTTTCCTAGTCTCTAGGCTTTATCGTATATCCTTCCATTCACCGATTGAGGATTCCTAGGCCTAATTGAGACTCCACCCTCTAGTATTTACTGTATATGGGGAAATCCCAAATTTTGGAAACACTTTTTTGCGGAGGGCTAGAATTTGGGTGAAAATTTTAATTTCTTGTCCGAGAAAATAGTCAACTCTATTGCTCGACCGAGAGTTTTTAAAACTCTCATCCGAGAGATTTTTAATATTTCGGTCGAGAGTTTGATTGGGCTTAACCGGGGTTAAAATTATCTCGGATGAGAGTTATGTATGTTCTAGTTCAAGAGTTGTGTTTAAATAAACTCTTGGGAAGACTCTCGGATGAGAGTTAAAAAAACTCTCAGACGAGAGTTTTTTAACTCTCGTCCGAGAGTTTTTTTTAACTCTCGTCTAAGATTTTTTTTTTAACTCTCGTCCGAGAGTTCTATTCTTCTAATAAAACCCAAAATTTCTTAACTTGCCCGACATTCTGCACTATTGTTCACATTTTATTTTCGGGCTATCGTTTTCCCTATCGTTTGGACTAGAACTGTTGTCATTTGGACACTGGAGTTGTCGCCATCAAGCCACGTTATCATCTAACCAGTCGAGCCACGTTATCATCTAGCCAGGTAAGCGTCTTTAGCTCATTGAATATTTATGGTTCTCTTGCCTTGCAAAAAAACCCCTGTATGTTGGTTCTTATCCTAGAATTTTTCAAATTTGTCATTTTCGTTTCGCCTTGTATAAACCTCCATACTGTCTTTGCTTTCCACTAGCTATACATTTTTTTCAGAGAGAAAATATATGCATATATTTTGGTGCAAAGAATAAAACCCAATAAGCTGTCCAAGAAAAGGATTGAGGGCCTCGTTTAGCTTATTAACTAGTGTCTCTAAAGCAGTGAGTGATTACAGTGCATGATCTGTGATAAGGTTTGACGAGTTCTGTAGTTCCATAACAATTGTGAGTGTAATAGGATCTCCCAGATGGTGGAGGGCACGAGATTCGATTTGTGGCCGAGGCACCATAATTGATGTAGTATCAAATTCTCCTCAGAAGCCTCCCATGGCTTTCTTTATTTTCATTTTCCCCATCAAAAGTAACACCACAGTCTCCGCAGCTTCCTTCATCGCACATTTTGGTTGCGAAGGAGGATTCGATCATGAGATAAAACCATCCATCCCTTAAAAAACCCAGCTCGGACACCCAGTCAGAACTCAACTGCCCATTCACCCCATCACTCAGCAGCAGGGAAAGACACGCAGCAAATACCACAGACACAGTTGTTATGAAAGGTCCCTAGAAAAATATCTCAGATTGAATTTATGCGAGGTGACACTCTACTTCGCTGAAGTATGTTTGTCTGAGGATTTGAAACTGGGCCACCTGTTTACACATCCACTGCCTTATGCTCTTCCGCTGGCTATACATGCACACACCGCAAACAATCATTCAGGATACTGAGTAGGAGGGAACAAATAAGGTGAGCATAGAGTTTTGATAAGTCTAGGTTGATCCATTGCAAGAGGAGTGGTAAATCAAGTGGAAGACCACCTCAATTTTACCCAAAAAAAATATCCACCCATTCTAATAAACAAACGAAAACTTGAAAACATTTAAGCTTTACCTTTTGTCAAATATATGTTATACATAAATTTCATTCAATAGTTATCAAGCCAAATTAAAAACATCTTACCATAATATAGCATTGGTGCAAAATTGGATCAATGAATGAAGCTGACTCCCAAGCCAAGGTACCTAAGGCATCCCAAGGAATTTTTAGAAGGTTTTCAGGCATATTTTTAGAAGGTTTTTAGATTATGCCGCCAACAATGGAGGGGGAATAGCATTTTTTGGGAGGATAGGGGGAATAAAAAAATTTTGGAGGATAGAGTGCTTGTGAGATTCGAGGGAGCCATAAAGGATGCAATCCAAGGAGATTGTGGTGGCTTCAAAACTAACATCATTTTGGGATGATAGAGGATCATTTAGGGAGTTGGTACCTATAGGAAAAATGTCATGTCAAGATGAAGGAAGATCATTTGGTGAGGTAGAAGCTTGATTTGACAAATGAAGGGATACTCCACTACTAGTTTGGATGTCAGGATTCACATCATCCAACAAGTGATGTGATAGGTCATCCGAACACTAAGGGAAATAACCCCAAATGGAAATGCCTATAGAAGGAATGTGATTCTCATTCATTCATTGATTGGTCACTAAATTTTTTGATGAGAGGAGATAAATTTGATTTGGGCACTTCTTGTTCTAGATATTCATCTTGGTGAGCAAGGCATGCATAAAAATTAGTAATTTTTTATATTTCGCACCCACTTTTACTTTAGTTTTATTGTATGAATACACTCGGAATGAGAAGGATAAATGATACACGTTTTGCAAAGAAATCCAATGCCACATCCTCGTACATTCCCATTGCAAGAGGAGTGATAAATCAAGTGGAAGACCACCTCAATTTTACCCAAAAAAAAAATGTTTGCCACCCATTCTAATAAACAAATGAAAACATGAAAACATTTAAGATTTACCTTTTGTCAAATATACGTTATACATAAATTTCATTCAATAGTTATCAAGCCAAATTAAAAACATCTTACCATAATATAGCACTGGTGCAAAATTGGATCATTGAATGAAGCTGACCCCCAAGCCAAGGTATGTAAGGCATCCCAAAGAATTTTTAGAAGGTTTTCAGGCATATTTTTAGAAGGTTTTTAGATTATGTTGCCAAAAATGGAGGGGGAATAACATATAGAGTGTTTGTGAGATGGGAGGGAGTCATAAAGGATGCAATCCAAGGAGATTGTGGTGGCTTCAAAACTGGCATCATGTTGGGATGATAGAGGATCACTTGGGGAGTTGGTTCCTATAGGAAAAATGTCATGTCAAGATGAAGGAAGAGAATCTGGGGAGTTAGAATCTTGATTTGACAAATGAAAGGATTCTCCAACACTAGTTTGGATGCCAGAATTCACATCATCCAATAAGTGATGTGATAGGTCATCCGAGCACTAAGGGAAATAATCCCAAATGGAAATTCCTGTAGAAGGAATGTGATTTTCATTCATTCATTCATTGGTCACTAAATTTTTTGATGAGAGGAGATAAATTTGTTTTGGGCACTTATTGTTCTAGAAATTCATCTTAGTGAGCAAGGCATGCATAAAAATTAGTAAGTTTTTATATTTCGCACCCACCTTTACTTTAGTTTTATTATATGAATACACTCGGAATGAGAAGGATAAATGATACAAGTTTTGCAAAGAAATCCAAAGGCACATCCTCATACATTCCCATTGCAAGAGGAGTGGTAAATCAAGTGGAAGACCACCTCAATTTTACCCAAAAAAAATAATTGCCACCCATTCTAATAAACAAATGAAAACATGAAAACATTTAAGATTTACCTTTTGTCAAATATATGTTATACATAAATTTCATTCAATAGTTATCAAGCCAAATTAAAAACATCTTACCATAATATAGCACTGGTGCAAAATTGGATCATTGAATGAAGCTGACTCCCAAGCCAAGGTACCTAGCGCATCCCAAGGAATTTTTACAAGGTTTTCAGGCATATTTTTAGAATGTTTTTATATTAGTTCGCCAAAAATGGAGGGAAAATAAATTTTTTTGGGAGGATAGTGTGTTTGTGAGATGGGAGGGGGTCATAAAGGATGTAATCCAAGGAGATTGTGGTCACTTCAAAACTGACATCATGTTGGGATGATAGAGGATCATTTAGGGAGTTGGTACCTATAGGAAAAATGTCATTTCAAGATGAAGGAGGAGCATTTTGGGAGGTAGAAGCTTGATTTGACAAATGAAAGGAGCCTCCACTACTAGTTTGGATGCTATGATTCACATCACCCAACAAGTGATGTGATAGGTCATCCAAGCACTAAGGGAAATAATCCCAAATGGAAATTCCTGTAGAAGGAATGTGATTTTCATTCATTCATTTCTTGGTCACTAAATGTTTTGATGAGAGAAGATAAAATTGTTTTGGGCACTTCTTGTTCTAGAAGTTCATCTTGGTGAGCAAGGCATGCATAAAAATTAGTAATTTTTTATATTTCGCACCCACCTTTACTTTAGTTTTATTGTATGAATACACTTGGAATGAGAAGGATAAATGATACACGTTTTGCAAAGAAATCCAATGGCACACCATCCTACATTCCCATTGCAAGAGAAGTGGTAAATCAAGTGGAAGGCCACCTCAATTTTAACCAAAAAAAAAAAAAAGGCCACCCATTCTAATAAACAAATGAAAACTTTAAAACATTTAAGATTTACGTTTTTTCAAATATATGTTATACATAAATTTCATTCAATATTTATCAAGCCAAATTAAAAACATCTTACCATACTATAGCACTGGTGAAAAATTGGATCATTGAATGAAGCTGACTCCCAAGCCAAGGTACCTAAGGCATCCCAAGGAATTTTTAGAAGGTTTTCAGGCATATTTTTAGAAGGTTTTTAAATTATGTCGCCAACAATGTAGGGGCAATAAATTTTTTGGGACGATAGAGTGTTTGTGAGATGGGAGGGAGTCATAAAGGATGCAATCCAAGGATATTGTTGTCACTTCAAAAATGACATCATGTTGGGATGATAAAGGATCATTTAGGGAGTTGGTACCTATAGGAAAAATGTCATGTCAAGATGAAGGAAGAGAATTTGGGGAGGTAGAAGCTTGATTTGACAAATGAAAGGATCCTCCACTACTAGTTTGGATGCCAGGAATGACATCATCCAACAAGTGATGTGATAGGTCATCCGAGCACTAAGGGAAATAATCCCAAATGGAAATGCCTATAAAAGGAATGTGATTTTCATTCATTCATTGTTTTGTCACTAAATTTTTTGATGAGAGGAGATTAATTTTTTTTGGGCACTTATTGTTCTAGAAATTCATCTTGGTGAGCAAGGCATGCATAAAAATTAGTAAGTTTTTATATTTCCCACCCACCTTTACTTTAGTTTTATTGTACGAATACACTCGGAATGAGAAGGATAAATTATACATGTTTTTCAATGAAATCCAATGTTACATCCCCGTACATTCCCATTGCAAGAGGATTGGTAAATCAAGTGGAAGACCACCTCAATTTTACCCAAAAAAAAAAAAAATTGCCACCCATTCTAATAAACAAACAAAAACTTGAAAACATTTCAAATTTACCTTTTGTCAAATATATGTTGTACATAAATTTCATTAAATAGTTATCAAGCCAAATTAAAAACATCTTACCATAATATAGCACTGGTGCAAAATTGGATCATTGAATGATTTTGACTCCCAAGCCAAGGTACCTAAGGCATCCGAAGGAATTTTTAGAAGGTTTTCAGGAATATTTTTTTAGAATCAAGTAGGGATTTGTTTCTATCACAAGTTTTAGTAGTGAAATCTATATATAGTCAAAAACTTATTTCAAAAAACAAAGAACAAGATCTGACCCAAAATTTTTCACCCTATTCCAAAAAAAAAATACAAAACTTATAATCATTAGACAATGCCCAGGGAATCCCACTCCTCTGAAACCATAAGGTGATCATCTTTTTCCATAGCTCTGAAACCATGTTGAGAACCTTGAGGGGTTATAAATTTTCTTCTTGATAATTAGTTGTGAGCTTGTTTTCTTATGTATTCTTCTTAATTAATCCTTCATCAAGTCAGTTACCAAAGTGTATAGGACACAAACGATTTAAGCAAAAGTAGTACTTTTATTATAGAAGGTAAATCATAAATTTACCTTCCTTTCACTAGACTTCAGAATTCATCACAACGTTTGCAATATCTACATTGTAACCTTGTAAGTTTCTGCACTGTATTCTTCTCAAGCTAGCTTCATCAATCCACGGTATATACCTTCAGTCTACGCCTTCAGTTACTTCTATTTCAGGTGAATCTGCATCCCTTTTAGCTGCTTTGCCATCTCAGATAAATCCGCAAACTCTATCTTGGTTGACCTTTTAGTTGATGACATGACTGTCGATTGATAATTTTTTTCTAATTTGTTTATGAGGGGCAGAAATTTGATTTGATACTATAGCAAGAATGGCATCAGGCAAGCCCTATAGAGACCCCTCCATGAGAGGAGGATTATGAGGTACATTGTTTGTTTATTTATGTCATATTTTCAAGTAGATTATATTTATTGTTCATTGTGAAAATTTGATTAATGTGAAATTTTTTTGTCCTGCGCAGGTGGACACACTCATATGACTGATGCACCCAGATATAAAATTCAACAAGAGGAGCTCCATAGACCTATTCCCATTCACCCCCAATTTCATAGAGCCCATTCTGAGGATCATTTTATACACGGTATAGGTACACATTAGATCAATTTCTAGTTAAAACGTTCAATTTTACATTATATTCAATGTTGAACAGGTGATTTTTTTTTTCAAATGAAATGTGTTTAATGTGAAAACATTATGCTCCATAGGTGCAAATGTAGGAGTTGGGGTTGGCCGTAGTTTTGGTGAGGGGAAAAGGAGAACAATGTCTCAGCCTGTGACATCCATCCCATGCTTGGATACTTCTCCTCCAGGTAAAATCTGAAGGAAAATTTATTGTTTGATGTATGTTTAATGTGAAACTTATTGTGTGTCTCATGCACTTGTGTTATAAAAAAATTTAATGTTTTGTACAGTGGTGTTAGAGACGTTCATTCCTCGGAAGGGAACCATCCTAGTATGAGTGAAGAGGAAGAGATAACTTTTCCACCAGGTATTTTTAAATGACCTGACAAGTTTTTTAAATACAAATTTTCTTATAAATTATTTAATCTTTAATATGTTCAATAATTTAACATGTTACAAGTGGTGGTGTTTGCCCTCCTAGAGGTAGAGGTCATAGGGTTCATGAGTTGGCTCGAAATCCGAGCTATGATCCCCTTTACACGCATATCGGTGATATTCCTAAGCAGATGCCTTGAGAAGATACCATATACTTACTTACTGTTGATGGGATGAGGGAGAATTCCATGAGATTGCACAATGAATTACAAAGTTGCAATCTCTCTGCCCCTAGTTGAAATTGTCTCCAAATTGTTTTTCACAATTTGGAGAGTTTGATATAGACTTATCGTGGGGTCGGACCATCAACCCAAGTGTTTTTTGACACGATGCATAGGAGGAGAGCGTCAGAGATTAGTATCAATTCCTACAATGAAGTTATACGTAGGGTCACTAAAGAAATGGCCTTTTCACTATTTGACTTGTGGCCTGAAGACAAAAAATTTCTGAAGATTGCAAGATTCAATGATCCCAATATTACACCTTATATTTATGAGAAGTTCCTGTATGCATACGAGAAGTTCCCAAATAATGATGAGGTTTCGCAATATTTTGTTAGGATGTTTTTTTCTCAATTCCAAGAGCACATGGACCCTAACTATATAGATATTAGGTCGAAATTCTATGGAGCTAGAAAAGGTCTTACATATGTAAACCCGATGCTATGCAAGATGTTGGGTTTAGGCCTCCAGCACCTCGTTTAGCACCTCAACCACCTAGGGTAGTTACTCTTCCAGAGGAGTTATCCCTTATCTCCAGTGCTACATCACAAATGAGGGAGAAGATATAAGAACATATTGCAGCTGCTTTAGGAGGGGTGGAAGTCGGCTTAGGGACAAGCCAACCTTCATCTAGTGCAGGAGTTCATTCATTTGTGAGTTTTCTAAATGATGTGTTGAGGGAGATGGAGCGAGATGAGCTTATGGAGTATACATCCTCATGTAGATACCTCTATGAGAATTCCATTACATGAAAAATGCACACCATGGGCGAGGTATGTATAAGCATGTTTTGATCTATTTTAAAATACACATTTATAAGATGAGTTATTTTTCGTGTATATACATCTAGTATATACAAAAAATTATGGTAATATATTTATTTAACTTATGCAATTTACAAAATTCTTAGAATAACATTGCCTTGCCCCTGGTCCTCATTCTATAGATCAAGGACATGATCATGTACAGGTGCCACATTCATTTCTATCTATCTATATTTTTGTACGTCAAATTGAAATTGAATTTATGTCACATAATTGTATATGGTATGAGTACTAACATTATGGAATTTTTCAAGTTAGAGCTACACATTAAGGGATGCCTGAGGAGATTATTCCTTCTCAGGTTCCAGTCGTGACACAAGTATCGATACCTTTCATTAAGAATATTTATAATTTTTATTATATTTATTTTCTCAATATTTTCTATTAACTTTGGTTTCTACTTTTCAGGCTACACCCCATATTGACTTGATGCAGACTGAGCCTCAAGGAGATCATGCAGTCTTTGGATCAGATATTCTACATTAAACCATGGTAACCTCCTACCATTTCTTCGTTGGTATTATTGCCACATTATAAACAAGCTATCTAGTGAATTTATAGACAGCTGAGAGGTTCCTTTATGTATCTAGTGAATGCTAAAACTAATATTTATTTTTTAGTAAAAAATTTGAGCCATAGTCAAATCACTAGGTTACTGACAGTAGAGGTGCTTCATTTGGCTTAGAGGAATATGAACATTTTTTTCCCTGACCATCTCAGACACTGTCACAATGTCAATATGTTGTACTTCCTACTCAAGTGCCTGCAAAATAAGGAAGCCCATGCACAAAAAGCAAACATACCAAGATATTTCATCTCTCACCATGGCCTTATCAGGTTACTCATGGTACAAGCTCTAAACAAAGCGAGAAAATCCAGGGAAGAAGTCATTGCAACTCCAATGGTTGCAAATTCACTAAATGAGCTCAATGTTGTGTGACTCCACCCATTGCGATTGAAAAGGAGGAAGAATATATTGTCATGAATCCCTTGGTTACAAAGTACCTACTAATTCATATTACGAAGAGAAAAATTCTATTACAGCATATAAATATAGTGATATTTCCGTTCAGATAAATAATAGCAAACTAACCACTGAGAATGAGAGGGCATCAAAATAGGCCCCCCTGTGTTCCAGGAAAAAAGAGGACATGATACATTCCTACCACCACCCAAACCCCTACTACTTCAAAAAAGCAAGTAAGGGCAGAAGAAATCCTAGAACACCAGGAAGACACTACCCCTACAAAAACATAAGAACTAGTAGATTAAATGACCCAGGGTTGGAAGAATTTGTTCTGGTGGCCTTGCTACTCCATAATAACCAGCAAGGAGTGCTCTACACTACATATTATTGCTTCAGAACTGTTTTCCTGTAATAATGTGGATGTGATCTCTCAGGGGAAACTCTGTATCTATGACAGTGGACTGCATTCCCCAACTATTTATAGGCCTATCACATAGAGCCTTAGGTGCAGAACTGCCAGATGGGTTGCATTACTAGCACTTTTGGTGGCCTAATAATGTTTATGGAGGACTATGGAATCAATATCCCTTAAAAAATAAAATTACAGATCATGCTTCCCTTGTGACAAGTTTTCATCTATCCAATACATACCTTTAACAACAATCATTTGGACAATATTATGTGCTCTCATGTGATGAAAAAATGGGAGTTTCAAGAAAAGGGAGCAGTATGTGGTTTGATATAGTTCACAACAAGCCTCTTCAGGACAACTACACATATCTCGTGGCAGATCATGTCCATTGTTGCAACAAAATTGATGACATTTTTCATTTTCAAGTACCCAGGTTCTATTGTAGCCCAGTAATGACAATATTCCATCATGCAAACATTTTGGTTTTGAGGTTTCTTATTTTTGCATGATGACTAAGCATAGAGGAAAGGACCATTGTATCCATGAGGTGGCTACATTAATTCATTGATTTCAACTGGCAGCCTTATTTTGGCACATGCTGCAGCAGGATAGGAAATTAATAAGCTCTACTGAGCAATAGTTTATAGTAGAATAAGCTCTTTTGAGTAGCATTTTTCAATTCTTAGATTCATAGGTTTTAATGTCTTGTGTTTTGGTTTGAAGTTTTATTGATAATGACAAAGCTGTGATCTCATTAAGGACTTAATCCTTCATGTGAATACTTAAACACTGTATGCTCAATTTCAGCACAAGTTTTCACAACAAGTTCTTAGTTTCATTGTCCATGGCATGAACAGTGGCAGCCCATTCTATTACCATGCAATCCCCAGGAATATTGATATTTAGTTCTTGGCTTTTTTCTCTGTCCCATATATTAAGTTTGAAGGGCCAACTTGGTTGAGATGTCACAGTGTTGCAAACTGGGATCCTTGTGCTCCATTTGTAGTTCATCAACATGTAATAATATCTCCCTGTGAGCTTCATTATGCTCTAAGAAAATACTTGTTGGGGAGTGATTCCATGTTCTACTATAGCTCAATTATACATAGATATTAGTTTTGGCGCCCTAAATTATGGCCTGAATCAATCACCCACTCAACCATAGAGGCGAAGACCTCCTCAACAACTTGCTCATCATGTTGAACATGAAATTCAATATCAACATAGTTTATTTTTTGTTGTATAGGAGAATGGGTTTGGGAATGATATCTCTGTGCTTCCTTATGAGCTTTAAGTGTGCCTTGAGCACTCCCTTCTACTTCAGAAGAGGACCCTCAACAGGATTTGGCTCTTTGTCGTGGCATTGGAGTTGTCAAGCAGGGGAGTAATCAATTATGGGTATACACAAAGGTGAAGACTTAAAATGGATATAGCCATGTCCAACAAGAAGTAGCTTCAATGGTGTAAACACCAGGTAAGGTTGAGCGTAAATCAACTTAATGTTGGAGAGGAGAAGGTGTAGGGTTGTGGGCACCACTGAAGGAGGTCTATGAATCATACTCTGGCTCATAGAGGCTTCCCAAAGTGCAAGGTGGACCCAAGTATCTGACTATGCAAGAAAAAGCATGTAACAGCTATATAAAATCCTAATAACATATCTACTTGTATTTACTTACAATGGTTTTGTTAGTTTGAAATAACCATCAACCCTCTATATTAGTTATTTCTTCAAGGAATCTCACTTCCTATTATTCTCATGCTCATTAATATGTGAAGGGTTCTAAGCATACTTTTATATTTTTTAGGCTCATTAAAAACTCATGAAAAAAACACCTCGTACCAAGAGTACCATTATATTTCCGTTCACATCACTAAACAAAGAAGAAGACACTCAAATCGAGTATCTTTTTTCTGTGGGGGTTCATTAATGTAAACAAAAAATAAACTGTAAATCTTAATTTTATTCTCTTTTCTGTTTTATAAACCATGAAGGAGATACCCAAAACTAAAAAGGGAGGGGAGGTAATTTCTTTGATCACTCTATCAATAAAAATGGCAATATCGATCACATCACCCTTAATGTTTCGCCTATTTGCATAAATACCTTACAATTGGGTTTTAGTTTTTGTAGGAGTTGTACCATACATACAAGTCATTCTAGTCCGCAATATGGATACTCTTATAGTCACTATGTAGTGTACATAAATTTCTTTATCATTGTTGATTGGTATCACGCGGTGTTCATTAGTCAATGTTTCCAACTCATGTTCGCATGATGTGAAACATTGTTGAGGGAATGTTTAAACATCATTTGGTGATCTATAGTTGTTATTGACCTTTTATGTTGACCGTCCCTATTTCAATTATACTTGGTTATTATACCAATACGTATTTTTCAACTAATTTTAATTGGTGTTATTAAAGATCTTTCTCTTGGGAATGCAGTTTGTGGTTGGACTGGGTGATAAAGTCTCCCCTACTAATATTGAAGAAGGCATGTGTGTCGGGTCAGTTATTAAAAAACCTGCCTTTCAAAACCATCCTTTTATGTTTAATTTGTCTTCTAGGGAGTTTAAATGAAATTTTTTTTTGGGTGTAGACAAAATAAAATTTTCACAAAGAGTGTAAAATTTGCACCAGACCATTTACAGTTTTCAGGTGGAGACCAGGTCGTGATGCAAGGTACAATAAAACATAGGTTTTCCAAATATGATATAAACTCAAAAAACTTTGTTAGGTGTGTCTGCTTGATCTTGGATATGGATTGTGAGTCCAAGTTCGAGATACAACCTTGGCCATTAACTACAATGAGGCTATTCCAAGGAGTGATGTTAATAGAGAGTATTTTTCTGAGGAACAGGATCGCAAGGTGCATTTTTCTACTCCTGTCAATCTCTGAATTATATTTTATGTATGAAAATGAATGGTAGATTCCAAGTGTAATGCTAGTCTCTAACTTCATTTTATTTAATTTTTTATCAAAATATATATAACTTCATGTTTTATGTTGTTTTATAGAAGGATTCTATGTACTTCTACTTGTAGTTTTTTGGCTCTCAGTTTTTATGATTGTGTAATGATTATAAAATAATAAATATACACCCATTTCTCCACATTCTTTTGAATACATTGTCTTTAGAATCTATCCAACCTGACAGTCCCGCAGAAATAGATAGATTTAGGGGCCATTTTAGGCATTGTAATTCCTTTTTCCAAGGAAAACCTTGTGGGAAACCCAAGGGAAGCTTCTTCACAATCATGGATGACATCCATAATAAGCCTTTTATTGTAGACTAGTGTGCCTCACCCTAGAGGATTCAAAGTAGGCATCTGCTAGCACTGAACTAGACAAATGCCCAGCAACATCAATGACAAAAGTTTCAGCTAACCCCTTTGGCTTTGGGAAGCATTTGTACATTTGTCTGGTATAGAAGTACATTAATAGTTGGCATCTCCTCATTTTTCTTGGAATTTTTTTATATTTGTGGAGTATAGATCTAAATATGGTACTTTTATTCACCGTAATGCGTCGTTTGGGGAAAATCACATGGAATTTCCCCTCATCTAAGGTAAATTGGATTCTTCAGGGCTCAAGGCCACATAACATCTCAACAACATTTGGCTCATTAATCAACATGAGTTTTCATACAGCGATTTCAACCTTGTCTACTTTGAGGGTCGAGTGAGTGTCCCCAGCATGTTCAATTACATTATAGATAGCTCTCTAGTCATAGATATAAATTTTGATACCTACGATAATATACCCAATCAATGACGCATACAGGGCACTTAGTATGGCACTAAAAATCTTTAGGAAAGTACTCTTTCACACAACAACAATATGAAGCAGCCAAAATAAAGAGCAATACCATAATAACTTAGTACAACATCACTTCAGTCATCACACACAATTATAAAAAGAAGTCAAGATAAAAGAGGAATAGAACTTGCTGGAACTTCTTTTAAATGGGAGCAGAAAACCTTTAGCATCACTTATGCATATGTGGAAAAATGATTTCTTAAGTTTGGAAAGATCATGTGTAGCTCAGGGTAAAGAGCATGGGAAAAGCCATCACTATCCACTTGATCTAAATGATCACTTTTCTTAACAGGTTTCTCATGTTTATGTTTGTTTGATTCCAAAAGGGAGGCCTCTTGTAATTCTTCATTCTCATTCCCCTTACATCTTTTGATAGATGTGAGTTCATTAGAGAAAATAAATATTAATCTTGTCATTTGATGCATATCTTGTGCAAGGAGGAACCCTCTCTTCTAGTGTTCCTTTTCATAGCAATCCAATGCGAAAGACGGAGCCATATCTTCTAGTTTTCCTTTGCACAATGAGCCAATGCCATCCAACCTATGTATCTAACCAAAGGAAATGAAGAGGTTGAAAAAATTGATATTATGTGTATCCATGAGGAGGCAGCAATCATTTTTCTAAAATGGAAGCCTTTTTTCCTAACATATTCATCATCCTCCATCAAGGAAGCCTTGTTTTCCTACCACTACCACTCGCAACAGAAACTATAATTTGATGAAGTGTTCGTTGTTGCCTATCTCCAAGTATTTTTTTCAAGGTTTTATTGGATGACTAAAATCCTTTTGATGATAATGATGAGATAAAATAAATGTATTGAGATGCTCTACAACATGTTATGTTGTTCCCTCTAAATCTACCGAATCAGAAAAACATAAAGTAGACCTTGATGCTAGCATATAAGGGCAACAACATTTATAGACTCTCTATCATCGGGAAATTTTCTAAAACCATTTGGCCTTTCTTCACAATCAAAATTTACTCTTTCTCATCATATGAACTATCTTTCAAAATAATAGACTGCATTTTGTAGTACCATTCTTTTTCTTGCATAAGAATGTCAATTACAGTTTTGTCTCTCTTTTCTTTGAGATTACCAATCATTTTGACTTTTGGCTTTCTATTACTTGAAAATAGCTCATCAACCATCTTCCTATGCATGTGAGGATTTGTTTTTAGTGGCACCTTTTTTATATGATAGTCCCTGTCACTGGTGTTCATCATGAAATATGGATTTATGAAACATTATAGTGCCAAAAGAAGTGCATCAATTGCAGTTTCATGAATCTCCAAGTTCATTTCAGATTGTTAATGAAATTACTCTGCGAAATGGTGAAAATCGAAGGCCCAAAGTTCATAGTCTTTATAATTCACAATTTGCAAATATTGTGTTTGAAATTCAAGATTTTTATATGCACCAGTAACATCTAACATTAAGTTTCTCATTGACCTACTATCTTTTCCCTTGAGCTGATTTCCATCAACCTTCACATTTATGGTACATTTCATGATATAATTGTTTGATCCTTTATTCTTGACCAGCATTAAGATATCCCTCCAATATTACGTTGCACATCTTGGATTTAATACCAATGTCACCATCCTTTTGCAACTCTACAAAAACCCCCTCAGCCCTGTCCAACATGCCACATTTAATCAAAGACTCAATATATATTTCATATAAGCTTCCCAATTAGGTCAACACCTTGCCATAGATCGAAAAAATGTGTATTTTACTTCACATTACATAGATAGCCACATATACATTTGCATCAAATCCACATAGGATGGTTGCAATGCCTTCAGACCACTATCCTAAAATTTCTTCATAAATTTTTTTGCATGTTCTACTTCTTTTTCTTGAGCTAGAGTATCATCACCCTTATATTTAGGGGAAGCCAAAAAATCTTTATAAAAAGAAGCTCTTTTTTCACTACCATGAGGTTTTTCTCTTCTTGCTGTAAGTTTTTCGTATTCCTCTATTCAAAAACATACTTTTGAAGCATTACTATGTTTTCAACTCTAATTTTTTATGTTGTTTGCATTAATTTCATAAAAAAAATTAGAGATTGCTTTAGGTCACACCTTATGGGTTTTGTCTGGAATGTAATGATTGATGGTCTTCTTTATTTATGTAGGGTTGGTCACAATAAGTATTAGATTTAGATCCCTTTGCCTCCTAAGATTGATCCCAGTGTGACAATGATGACAATTGAAGAAAACCCAGATGCTAATTACAATGATGTTGGAGGTTGCAAAGAAAAAATTGAATAGATGCGAGAGGTTTGTCAATTCTATTATAAATCATCGTCTATTCAACATAGTATTATGTCAATAAATGGTCAATATAAAATTCGTTTATCATAACAATTATATGGATAATATTGGGTAATCTCATCCTACACAAACTACTAATTTGTTCTTTTGGTTGCAGATATATTGTGAATCAACGATGCATTAAGCATCTATGTGATCTTCTAGTCTTTCCAGACCCAAGAAATGTAACTATTTGTCTTGACGGGCTAGAGAATATTTTGAAATTTGAAAAAGTAGAGAAGTTTCTAGGAAACATTGGAGGTGTAAATATCTATGCACAATATATTGATGATGCTGAAGGACTTGAGAAGATTGAGAACCTACAAAGTCATGAAAATAATGAAATTTATGAGAAGGAGGTGAAGATTCTTGAAACTTATTGGCTAGAAGATGATGAAGATGACCAAACATTCAGTCTTTTAAGTTCAACATGAGTACATTATTTGACCTTGAAAGAAACCTTACAATTATTTACTATTTTTTTGGAAGCTCGGATGGAGTCTAGTTTCCCGAGTTGAAAGAAATTTCAAAATATGAGTGTTATGTTTGTCATCAAGAGAATAATTTCAAGTGATATTCTATCACTAATGATATTTAATTTTGTAATATTTCCCCACCAAGCTATATAGATTCCAATCAACGATATAATATTTCATAAGAAGCAAGTGATCTGTTCTGGAAAATGTTGGTTTAAATGTTTTGTTTCTTATCAATATCCTTGGTTGTTGATAATTTGCTTTAAATTTAATTTTAACTTTTAATTCTTCGTGAGCATTAATTTATGTTTTGGAACAGTTATTGAATTTTGCCAAGTATTTAGTAAAAATTATAACATGTTGTAGAGTATTGGTCCTTTCTGCTATCAACATCTATTTATACATCCCTTGCTATAGATTAGGACAATGACAACATAAATTCAGACTTCTTTTTTTCAGATAGTGTCATCAAAAATCTTACCTTAGACTGTGGTGGAATCCTTAATATTGTGGTGAACTCTTTGCTGAAGTTGTGGTGGACTCCTAAGCTCAAATTGTTGAAGATTACAATGATTCTTGTGTAGTAACTACAACCGTATTCGACTTTGTATAGATTTTCTGCTCATTTCCTTGTTGGACAGTCTGAACACAGTGGTACTACCTCTTAGAACGGTGGAGACCTTGATTGCTGTAATTGACCTAAATGTGTATCATCATTATTTGCTCAGACTTCCTTGCTAGATAGTCAGAACACAATAATACTACCTCTCAGAACGTTGAAGACCTTGGTTGATGTAATTTCCTTGATTGTGCATCATCATTCTTGGGTTGGTTTTCCTTGCTAGATAGTCACCACACAATAATAATAACTCTCGGAACGATGAAGAAATTGATTGCTATAATTACCTTGATTGTGCATCATCACTGTTGGAACACAACAAATATTGTTGAAGTGTTGGAGTTGTCCAACATCAAGACCATTGTTGGAGACTTATTTTGGACAAGTGAGGTATTGGGCAATGAACAATCAACGAACGATTTTACGTTTATTAGTGTCTGTTTCATAAGTGGGATCGTCATCAAAATAATAATAGATTATATTCCATTGCACTGGTAAAATTGGAGAAATGAATCAATAGTTTCAATCACTCCACTGCCCTCTTCCTCTTCAAAAATATGCAATTTTTTGAATCCCATTCTTCCACATCGCTAGTACATGTGTCATGAAGATCAAGTGTTTGGAAAGGAGTGTAGCTTGTTGAAGTTGTTCTTTCATCTAGAGGAGGGTGGGTAGGTTCTTAAAAAATCCTGACATCAATACTCTCCTGATATTATTGTTCTTCAATTATTTGTTGATTCCTATTATAAGGACAGAAATATTCTTCTTCATTTATTTTTACCACATAGTTTTTGTCTCCTTCATTTGTGCAAGTATAAGTGTTTTCTCTTAATTCCACCACCTTTCCCCCCTTAGTGAGGTAGGAATATTTACTTTTATTCTCTTCTTGAGGTAAAGCACTCAAATATATAGTATGGTTTTCTTTGTCATTGAAGTCTTTGATACCTTGAAGGTAAATGAGCCATTCTTTGTCCTAATGTGATTCTGTCATGCTCTCTTCACTAATTTATTCATTCTAGGAATGAAGGAAAACAATTTCTTGATTTCCTTCTTTAGGAATGTCTCCCTTAATACTTACTTTACCCATTTCTCCGACTCTTTTCAAATAAGTCATTTGTTCATCATAATTCTATGAAGCATGCAATAACGGTTCAAGAGAGGGAGGAGAGGGTTGATCCTTTTCATGGATATATTCTTTCTCTTCACCTGCATAGTATTTTTCAAACTCCAAGTACCTTTGTTGCATTGTGATGCAATCTTGAGTTGTGATCATTTGTAATTTATTTATGCCTAGTTTTAATTCAATGATTAGATCTAGAATAGCCTCTATGATCATTGTTTCCTTGAGCTTTTGCACAGAAGGCTCAACATATTTTTCTTTGACATACTCTGATAGGAAAATGGTTGCATTCTCCTTCTCTTTGATTTCATATGGAGATCATAGGAGGGACACCTATTATATTTTGACATCAAGTCATTAATAGTTTGTTTCATAGCAATGAAGACATCGATATCTTCAATCTCTTCATAATTTTAGACCCATTACCATTGCAACCTTTTTATGTAGTAAGGGAATGATTTTAACTCTATGAGACAAAAACTGAAAAACCATTTCCATGCTTCATATCCTTGCATTGCCCATTCACAGGTTTTCATTGAGTTATATTCAAAGAAAATATTAGTATCTACACTATAATTCATAAAATACTACAAGAAATCTAGAGAAAATTGTGGATTTCCATTAAATTTGGGGATGTGCATATGCAAATTAAAAATGGTAAAATGAGGATAGCTTGGAATGTATGATAAATCCTAAGAAAAAATATATCTTTAATAGGAAACATCTTTTGAAAATCCATGCTACAAACATTAGTATGATAATTCCCTATATTGAAACAGTTACCATAAATGTGGAATTACCAATATTTACCTTGATTCTTACATTAGAGAGTATTATTTTGTATTGTACCTTTTTATGTTTTGCTGAAGTGAAGACACTAGATGAGATCTTGCAAATTAGTCTTGAAAGAAATATCTCATCAAGTACTGATACAAAATGAAAAAAATACCAAGTGTGTGGTTGTGTATAAATAGGGTTAAATGGCCTTATTCCTATGAATGACACCAAAAAATGTTGCTAATATGATTAACAAGGTTGCAAATGTCTATGTAATCTGCTAGGATGGTCACACACACTGTAAAGGCCCATTGTCACCTCAACCCAAACCATTGCTCTTTAGGCCCAAATTTTCCTTGAAAGGCAAAGGGACGATTTCAACTCAATATCTCTATCCACACAAGAAATAGTAGTGCCTTAAATGGGACCAAAAGGTGAGGTGAAAGAGTTAATTCAAATATGTCTTGTCGATTTTATCATTTTTGTGTGGCAAAAGACTAAAAACAGCAAAATACTACACCAAATGATTTTAGATATGACATGTGAGTATACCAAATTGATGTATAAAAAATATACTAACCAATTATAAAGTTATTTTTCAATTTGGGTTACTGATTAAAGGCATTATAGAGAAAATTTGATGCTTTCCTTGTTGAAATAAGTTCCAAAATTTGCAGGGAAAACAACCAATTTCACTAAAACAGAACACTATGAGTGTCAAAACACTTGTACATCATTAATCTAGGGGTGTGGAATTTGGGAAGTATGAATTTTATCTTGAAATGCCACATCCAAAATTATCAAAAACAACAAATATTTCCATCCAGCTGTAAATTGTATTTCTATGTTCTTGGGATCAATTTTCCCATGGGTATTATGCCTGAAAAATTTCCATAGTTAAATTTGCTTCAACAATAGCTAGATGTAAGTGTATTTCTTACTCTAAATCAATAAATCAACAACATAAATTCAAACTAGAATCTAAATACAATGTTTCAAATGAATTGTTTATATGGTATGGGTAGAGAATATTGAAAAAAGTTGTAGATTTCTTCAGTAACAACGAGTAAAAAGCACAGTTTTTCAATAAAATCACTTGATACACAAGGGTAATGATATCCAAAAATAATTCAATTTCAATGTATCAAACCTATTCAAACTAGAATCTAAATACAATGTTTCAAATGAATTATTTATATGGTATGGGTAGAGAACATTGAAAAATGTTGTAGATTTCTTCAGTAACAACTAGTAAAAAAGAATAGTTTTTCAATAAAATCACTTGATACACAAGGGTAATGATATCCAAAAATAATTCAATTTCAATGTATCAAACCTTGGCTCATATTTATATTTGTTTTAATATCGCAATGTAAATTATCTACTGTTTGTGATATAATTTTAAAAAAATCAATAAGTGAATTTCCTAAACTAAAACGAAAATAAAAAGGTTTTGAGTTTATTAAATAAAGTGTTTGTTACTCTTTTTACCTTGTGCCATAATACCTTTACCTTAATAGCTAAGTTGTGAAACAAACTCCTCTCTAAGTTGATCTTTCATTTTATTAAGGAAGTCAAATTGACCTTCAATATCAATCTCTCTCACCCGTGACTTATTATTTCTTCCACTTTTTAGAGCATGCCCGTATTAGGTTTGCTAAGTTGTGACTGCACGAATGCCTCATGGATGTTCGTGCGAGCCGTTTTCCATTTTCTCCCTTGTGCATTCATTCCGTCGAGCAGAGGGCGTTGCACCTTGGGAGGGTGCCCATATCAGGTTTGCTAATTTGTGACCACACGGTTGCCTTGTGCACATTCATGCGGGCCGTTTCCTGTTTTCTCCCTTGTGCATTCGTTCAGTTGGGCAGAGGGCATCACGCCTTGGGAGGGCACCCGATGAAACAATTTCATGTCTGGTCGTTTCTTTTGAGGGCGCCCGTATTAAGTTTTCTAAGTTTTGATAGCACGGGTGCCTTGTGCACATTCGTGCAGGCCATTTGTTGTTTTCTCCCTTGTGCGTTCGTTCGTCGGGCGGAGGGTGTCGCTCCTTGGGAGGATTCCCGATGAAACGATTTCAAGTCGAGTTATTTTGTTTGCGGGTGCCCATATTAGGTTTGCTAAGTTGTGACCACACGGGTTCCTTATGCATGTTCATGCAAGTTGTTTTCCGTTTTCTCCCTTGTGCGTTCGTTCGGTCAAGCGAAGGGTGTCGCGCCTTTGGAAGGCACTCGATGAAATGATTTTGGGTTAGGTCGTTTCGTTTGAGGACGACCGTATTAGGTTTTCTAAGTTGTGACCGCACAGGCACCTTGTGCATGTTCGTGCGAGCCATTTGTTATTTTCTTCATTGTGCGTTTGTTCGTTCAGGTAGAGGGCGTTGCTCCTTGGGAGGATGCCCGATGAAACGAGTTTGGGTCGATTCATTTCGTTTGAGGGCCCTTGTATTAGGTTTGCTAAGTTGTGACCGCACGAGTGCCTTGTGCACATTTGTGTGGGCCATTTTCATTTTCTCCCTTGTGTGTTCGTTCAGTCGAGTGGAGGGTGTCGCGCCTTAGGAGGGCGCTCGATGAAATGATTTCAGGTTGGTTCGTTTCATTTTAGGGCGCTCGTATCAAATTTGGTAAGTTTTGATCACGCTGGTGCCTGTTTCACGTTCATGCGGGCTATTTACCGTTTTCTCCCTTGTGCGTTCGTTCGGTCGGGCGGAGGGCGTCGTGCATTGGGAGGGTGCTCGATGAAACGAGTTTGGGTTGGGTCGTTTCGTTTGAGGGTGCCCGTATCAGGTTTGCTAAGTTGTGACCACATGGGTGCCTTGTGCACATTCGTGCGAGCTGTTTTCCGTTTTCTCCCTTATGCGTTCTTTCGGTCGGGCGGAGGGCGTCGCGCCTTGGGAGGGCACCTAATTAAATGAGTTCAGGTTGGGTCGTTTCATTTGAGGGTGCCCATATTAGGTTTGGTAAGTTGTGACCGCATGGGTGCCTTATGCATGTTCGTGTGGGCTATTTTCCGTTTTCTCCCTTGTGCATTCGTTCGGTCGAGCAGAGCGCATTGCTCCTTGGGAGGACGCACGATGAAACGAGTTGGGGTCAGGTCGTTTCGTTTGAGGGAACCCATATTAGGTTTTTTAAGTTGTGACCACACTGGTGCCTTGTGCACATTAGTGCGGGCCATTTGTGATTTTCTCCCATGTGCCTTCGTTCGGTCGGGCAGAGGACATCACACCTTGGGAGGGTTCCCGATGAAACGCGTTCGGGTCAGGTCCTTTCGTTTGAGGGTGCATGTATTAGGTTTGCTAAGTTGTGACCACACGAGTGCCTTGTGCATGTTCGTGTGGGCATTTTTCCATTTTCTCCCTTGTTCATTCGTTCGGTCAAGCGGAGGGCGTCACTCCTTGGGAGGACGCCCGATGAAATGAGTTCGAGTCGGGTCATTTCATTTGAGGGCACCTGTATTAGGTTTATAAGTTGTGACCGCACGGGTGCCTTGTGCACATCCGTGCAGGACGTTTTCCATTTTCTCCCTTGTGTGTTCGTTTGGTTGAGCAGAGGGCGTCACACCTTGGGAGGGCACTTGATGAAATGAGTTCGAATCGGGTCATTTTATTTTAGGGAACCTATGTTAGGTTTTCTAATTTTTAATCGCACGGGTGCCTTGTGCACGTTCGTGCGGGCCATTTGTCATTTTCTACCTTTCGCATTCGTTCAGTCGGGCAGAGGGTGTTGCGCCTTGGGAGGGCACTCGATGAAACGAGTTCGGGTCGAGTCGTTTGGTTAGAGGGCGCCCATATCAGGTTTGCTAAGTTGTGACCACACGAGTGCCTTGTGCACGTTTGTGCGGGCCATTTGTCGTTTTCTCCCTTGTGCGTTCGTTTGGTCGGGCGGAGGGAATCGCGCCTTCGGAGGGCACCCGAAGAAATGAGTTCAGGTCAGGTCATTTGGTTAGAGGGCACCCGTATCAGGTTTGCTAAGTTGTGATCACACGATGCCTTGTGCACATTCGTATGGGACGTTTGTCGTTTTCTCTGTTGTGCGTTTGTTCTGTTAGGCAGAGGTCATCGCTCCTTGGGAGGACGCCCGATGAAATGAGTTTGGGTCGGATTGTTTTGTTAGAGGGTACCCGTATCAGGTTTTCTAATTTGTGACGATATGAGTGCCTTGGGAATTATTATTTATATACATTTAACTAAAAATTAATTCATCACCATTATATCCATGCAAAATAAGGGGCGAGTTAAGATCATCTAGGAGTAAACATGATGGACACATTAAATCACCATTAAATCCATTATTATATATATAAATTTAACTAAATATTCATTCCTCACCATCATATCCATGCAAAAAAAGTGTGAGTTAAGATCATCTAGGAGTAAACATGATGGATAAATTAAATCACCATGGACACATTAAATCACCATAACTTAAAATTATCTAGCAAAACACCCTAATCCATTAGATCATAATATATTGTTCGTACCAACACACATCTAACCATCCACATGTCCATTTAATTGAAAGCATTCCACAATATAGTCTTAAACTATATAAAGTCCAATGCATTGTAGCAATTATATGTTATAACCCTATAATCAAAGTTCATTGTTCATCTTCAACAATGTGTTCCACTCGTATGAAATGTGCTAGTGGAAATTTTTCTAGAATGGCATCATGATCATCTATCGATAATCTGCACTATTGTTGTTTTTTTCTACTCTTCACTTGCTTCAACTGCAACCGAGTTGCTATGACCAAGTGACTATATTGTGTTGTGAAACCAGCTCCAAAAAGAGAAGAAAATAGATATCAACGCTTTATAAATAAGCCACTTTGAGGGGGCAACCTCCAATACATTACATGAATGAACAATTCTTGGATGATTCAAATTACAAAACCTCTTTTCTATATATAGGAGTCCATGGAGCCACAATGCAATCCTAGCCGACCTAACAATAATAATTTAAGGGCACAATAATAACAATATGGGGGTTACAAGGGTACAATAATAACAATATGGGGGTTACAAGGGTACAATAATAATAATAATAAGGGGGTTACACTAACAAAAATAAGGGACCATACTAGTAATATAGGAACGTAACATACCCCTCTCCTTCAAAAAAGTGTTGTCCTCAATGCTTGAGTAGCTCTGGGTGCTTCTGTATAAAATTCTCATCCTCCCATGTCAAATATTCAGTGGGTAAGTTCTTCCACTTGATGAGATACTCTGAAATTGATCGATTTTGTAGCTATCGAGTTATTGTTTCTGTGACCACTTCAGGTTCTAATATGATTTTTCCTTCCTCATCAAGTTCTGGAAATATTGTTTGGACTGGAAGATTTTCACCTATAACCTTCTTTAAGCATGAAACATGGAAAATTGGATGCACTCGTGAAGAAACAGGAAGCTCCAATTTGTATGCCATAGTACCGATCTTTTGCAACACCTTGTAAGGACCATAGTACTTTGGCGATAATTTATTATCCTTCTAAGCTTGCTTGAGGGACATTTTTTTGTATGGTTGTAGTCGTAAAAATACCCAGTCTTCTACATTAAAAATTCTCTCACTGCGATGTTGATATTCATGTTGTTTCATTTGATTTTGTGCCAAAGGTTGTCCTTTAAGAGTTGGAGAACTTCTTGTTGATGCTTGATGTGATCTTCCACTGCTTGAACCTTCAAATTTTCTCTTAACGATGATGTGATGGATGGTGGATGATATCCATAAAGTGCCATAAATGGGGTCATTTTTTTTGTAGTATGGAAGGAAGTGTTATACCACCATTCAGCTAGAGGTAACCACTTGACCCATTTTGTTTGTTTATTATATACAAAACAATGAAGATATCCTTCCAAACATTTATTTACTATCTCATTTTGACCATCAGATTGAGGATGGTAAGATGAACTATGAGCTAATTGAGTACCCAAAAAATAAAATAACTTCGTCCAAAAATTTCCAGTAAAAATGGGATCTCTTTCACTCACAATAACCCTTGGGTTTCCATGTAGCTTTTGAATTGTGTCCATAAATGTAGTATCAAATGTACTTGCTTTAAATGGATGAGATAATTCACAAAAGTGTGCATACTTGGTAAGTCTATCAACTACCACCATGATGACACTCTTTCCTTCAAACATAGGTAAAACTGTGATAAAATCCATTGAAATATCCTCCCAACGTTGACTTGGAATGGATAAAGGTTGTAGAAGACCCGGGGTATTAATTGTCTCCACTTTATTCTGCTGGAAAACCAAACATTCCGCTACAAAATTTCGAATATCAGATTTAAGGCCATCCCAAAAAAATTCTTTCTTCACCCTGTGGTAAGTTTTTAAAAATCCTGGGTGTCCTCCTAAAGGAGAAGTGTGCAATTCCAAAAGAATATTTTGTTTTAGTTGGGAATTATTACAAAGATATAAGAAATCTTTGTACCATAAGGAATAATTTTTCCAACTAAATGTATCAGATGTACTAGAATCTTGCTGCAACTTTTGAATGGGTGTCCACACTTCTTCGTCCTTCTTCCATTCATCTCTTGCTTCAGTTATCCAATCTGGTTGGATAATAGAAAAGACACAAAGAAATGCTTCCACCTCTTCATTATTTCTTGAAAATGCATCTGCAACAAAATTTAGCTTCCCTTTTTTGTATATTATTTCAAAGTCATAACCCAACATCTTTTTGACCCGTTTTTGCTGCTCTTCTGAAGATAGTCTTTGTTCCAAAAAGTGTTTAAGACAATCATGATCATTTTTTACTTTGAAGTGTCTTCCCGTTAGGTAAGTTCTCCATTTCTTTAGTGCATGCAGTATTGCTAACATTTCCTTCCCATAAATAGGTTTTTGTAAATACTTTCCTTTGATTGGACAACTTTCAGAAGCAATGGGTCTTCTTTCTTGCATTAAAATAGCACCAATTCCATTTGCTGAGGCATCACATTCCACAATAAAAGTTTTTGTGAAGTCTGTCGTAGCTAAGAATAGTGTTAGGCACATTGCCTCTTTAAGATGTTCAAAGGCCTTAGTTGCTTCAGAAGTCCATGAAAATGCATCTTTCTTCAATAATGTTGTTAGAGGTGCTGTTAGTCTCCCATAATTCTTAACAAAATTTCGATAATAGCCTGTTAACCTGAGAAATCCTCAAAACTTCTTTATGGTTATGGGGACTTTCCATTCCTTAATGGATTTAATTTTGTTAGGGTCTACCTTAACACCCTCGTGAGATACAATTTGACCCAGATATTCCACCTCTTGTACTCCAAAGAAACATTTGGATGTTTTTTCATATAATTGTTTCTCCTCCAATAGTTTGAGCACCCTATCAACATGTTGAAAATGATCCTTCCAAGACCTATTGTAGATTAGTATATCATCAAAAAATACTAGCACAAATTTCTAAGGAAGGGTTTGAAAATGGAATTCATCAACCCTTGAAATGTAGAAGGTGCATTTGTAAGGCCAAAAGGCATGAACAAAAATTCATAATGACCCTCATGAGTTCGAAATGTTGTTTTCAGAATATCTTCAGTCTTCATTCTAATTTGATGATACCTTGAGCGAAGATCCAATTTGGTAAAATAAATTGATCTATGTAATTCATCCATTAATTCATCAATCACAGAAATGGGAAATTTATCTTTAATGGTGAGCCTATTGAGCTCCCTATAATTTGGACACGTGCACCATGATCCATAATTCTTTTGTAACAATACTATAGGATAAGAGAAAGAACTTTGACTAGGTTGAATTATACCCACCTCTAACATTTCTGCAATCATACGTTCAATTTCGCTCTTTTGGACATAAGGATATCTATAAGGCCTAATGTTTGAAGGAACTCTTCATGGAATCAAATGAATAGCATGATCATGATCACGAATAGGTGGGAGTCCTTTTGGAGTTTCAAAAACCTTGAAATGATTGTCCAAGACTTTTTGGAGATCTGCAGAAATAGATGATTTTGATGTTGGAACTTCTAGTGAGCATAATTGTGCAATTATGCCTCATTGTTATTTCTTTAGAAGATTTTTCATGACATTAGAGCTTATTATCTTTCCCGGTTTCCCTACAATACCCCGTAATTCGACTTCCTTTCCTTCTGTAAAATTTTTTAAGAAAATTTCTTGAAATTAAAATCTACCGTCCCAAAAGATTGTAACCATTGTACTCCTATTACAACATCAGGACCTCCCATAGGAATGGAAAGAATTGGACTATTTAATACATATTCCCCCATGGTTAGCTTGATATTATGGCATTTTCTAGAGCAATTTATAGTTCCTCCATTTTCAACCATCACTTGACATTCTGGTGTTGGGTATAGGAAACAATTCAATTCCTTGGCCACCTTACAATGAATAAAATTATGGGTACTACCTGAATCAATCAACACTATTACCTTTTTCTTCTTGATATGTCCTTCTATCCTGAGAGTTTGAGGAGTGGTAATTGCTGCCAATTCATTACACGATATGGTCCAACTCATTTCTTCCTCTTCTTGGGTTTGTTCCTAGTGTATATCCTATTCTTGTTCATTTTCTTCTTCCTCTTCACAATCTATGTAAAATAATTTCTTCTCAGCACACTTATGACCTTTAGTGTATTTGCTATCACAAATGTAGCAAATTCCTTTTGCTATTTTTTCTTCCAATTGTTGTGGTGTCAACCTTGTAGGTTGTGGAAATCTAGGAGTAGCAACACTTCCCTCTTTATAGAAGTGAGTGGTAGGTTTCCTTGTCACCATAATTTTACATTCAATTTTTCTTGCAAACCTGAATTCCTTCTCCAATGAATCCGGCTCCAAAACACGAAATTCATGTTGGATATTATCCTTTAAAGTACCTATGAAGAGATCAATCCTGTGTCCCCCTGGAATATCAGTTACCCTTATATTCAATTTTTGGAAGTCCTCAATGTGCTCCCCTATTAAACCCTTTTGTTTGAGATTTATCAATTGGCTAAAGAAGGTGTTGCTCTTTGTATCCTCATAATGTGCTATCATTTCCTCTGTAAAAATTGACCAAGTGAAAAAAAATTTACGGGAGCAAAGCCATCGATACCATACAAATGTATTTTGTTCTAAATGTAAAGTTGCAATGCATACCTTTTGTGTTTTTTGCACATTATGGAGATAAAAATATTGCTCTATTTATAGTATCCATGTTATAGGATCCTTTCCATCAAATTTCCTCATACCCATTTTTGGAATATGGTGGTTCTTCCCGCCAAAATTAGATTTTATGAAATCACGATTAACATTTATTTGTTCTCATCATGAGTTTTCTCTACCATCTTTTCACCATTAGGAAAAATTTCTTGTATCAACTTTGTCAGACCTTCCATGTTTTTCTTTAGATCATTCTTCATTTTTTCCATTTTCTCATCAATCTTAGCTTCCATGTCATCCATCTTAGATTCCATGCCAACTTCCATGCCATCTATCTTAGATTCCATGCCATCTATGCCATTATTCAAACCATCCATATTAGATTCCACGCCTTTATTCAAACCATCCATCTTAGTTTCCACACCTTTCTTCAAAACTTCCATATCATTTTTTGTTGCTCTTTGCGAGAGTGAAATTTGTTGCACTTGCTCTTGTAATTTTGATATGTCATGTTGCCATTCTTTGTCTTCGTGAGTCATAGTAGAGCTTTCTAAATACTTAATGGGTGTTGAATTATTTTTACGGGCCATTTTAAAATCCAATACTGATATCTATTCTAAAATATGCCCTTGGAATCAATTCAACTTGATTCTTCAAACAAGACTTATGCAATTAAAAAAAAATACACACTTTTTACTTGCTTTTGAGGAGCTTGATATTGAAATTGAATTATCTCTATAATTGTGGATCCTAAATATCTAAAATTCAGCCCCGTAGTAGCCCTCTGAAGCTTCTTTCAAATGCCATGGGTCTGATCTGATTTGGATTCTTCAAGGAAAATTTTTGTCCAATCTCCCACACTGACCCAATTTTGGACTTGTTCAATAGATTGAAATTGTATGACTTTCCATGTGTCATTGTTTCCTCCTTTGGCTCTGAAATTCATAGACTAAAAACTACAATCCGTGTACTTACAGCCACTTTTTATAGCATTCAAATCTGATGCTCAGAGAGAGAGTTATGAAGATTTTCCCATGATCACCTCTTTGAGATGAAACTCGGAAGCCTCAAAAAGCCCTAATTTCCACAGATCATATCTCCGAAAATATTGTGAACCAATATCTGAAATTTTGCGAAGATGTTCCTTAGGATTGCAATTTCGCACTCTAAAATTTTTAGCTTCTGACCCTCCGTAGAAAAAACTTTATTACGAAAATACCACGATAACCTTTTTAGGTTAAATTTAGGAGCCTGCAAACTGACCTAACTTGCACAGATCATATCTCTAAAAATATTGTGAACCAAGCTCTAAAATTTTGCTACGATGTTCCTTAGGATTTTGGCTTCGCACTCCAAAAATTTCAAATTCTGAACCTTCGTAGAAAAAATTTATAGCGAAAATGCCACGATGACCTGTTTGGAATAGCGAAACGCTAGAATCTCAAAGCTTTGATACCAAATGTTGTGAAACCAGCTCCAGGAAGAGAAGAAAAGATATTTCAACACCTTATAAATAAGCCACTTCGAGGGGGAAACCTCCAATACATTACATGAATGAAAAATTCTTGGATGATTCAAATTACAAAACCTCCTTTCTATATATAGGAGTCCATGGAGCCACAATGTAATCCTAGCCGACCTAACAATAATAATTTAATGGCACAATAATAACAATATGGGGGTCACAAGGGTAGAATAATAACAATAAGGGGGTTACACTGACAACAATAAAGGACTATATTAGTAATATAGGGACCTAACATATTGGGCATAAATAACCTCTGGATGGTAATCTTGAAAAATAATATGATCTTTACATTTCTTTACTTCTTCAAAGAAATGTCCCATTAACACCATTGAACCGATTAGGTATGTATAATTTGATGGATAATTATAGTCTTGTAGCAATTTGGATTTAGACATAGTGCATTGCAATAAATAATAATGCACTTTTTCTTGATTATTTTTTGGTGCAATGATAGCGAATACATCACCTTCTCTAACCATATCAGAAACACGATCATAATCATTGTCAATCACAACCACTTCATTGTCCATTTCCTTATCAATCACGTTTCCAAATGGGGGCAATGGTGTCAATTCTTCCTGTTTCCATGGTTTAAAAAATTTCTTAATTTGGTTTTCACAGTCATCGATGGACTATGTCTGATCAATACATGCAAAACAAAAGCAAAAGCACTTTCATTTCTCAATGCAATGTATGTTTTCCATGTTCTTACTCCTAATTGAGTGTACAATTCTTGTTTTAGGGATTCCAAGGAATTTAAATGGAAGGTATCTATCAACATCACCCATTGCAATATTCCAAAAGTACCTGCTTGAGAAAAACACACGTGCACATGTATGAGTCAAATTTTGAACAATATTTAATATTTTTTTTATAACAAAATACACACATATATGTATACACATATATATATCTAGACATGTATAAGGTATTCTTAGTTAAATGTGTAAGCCTACCTATGCACATCAGCCATCCTTGGGTTCGATACATGACTTAAATTTTCTTTGCACCAATTAACAACATCTAAAGAATTTGCAAGTTGGGAAGCTAGGTGATTCAATTGATGCCTCCTAAGTGCACATTTTACGCATGCCCGAGCACCATCATGCTCTCCTTCTCCATGCCCTGTCTCGAAGGAATTCTATGTATGTGGATTTTTGGTTCTCTTATGAAGATAAGACAACCAAAAGAACGATCTTGCTGATTTAAATTGACCAGCACAACCATCTGACCATACCCAATGTTCTTTAAAAGTGGCCCTTCATTTCAAAAATTCAATATAAATAACATCAAAACAATGCTAAACAAAACATGTATCATGTGTTCAATCATCACTAATGTAGAAATGGTACTCCTTAATCACCTCACGATTATTTTCATCTCTATCAAAACCATCAATAGCAAGCTCTGCATGTATATAAAAAATATGCACAAATATAGATACTTGGTTTGAATGATAATACTCACTTTTTATCTCCTTTTGTGGACTAAATGTGTTAATTCTTAGTGAAATAAACCACTGATAATATTATTCCTTTTGGGAACACATCACGTGATTGCTTGAACTATAAATCCTACCATCATGCTATATGACAATGCTTAATATATTTGTACATTTTCACCCTGAACTTCTCCATAAAAGAAGTCACTGGAATCTCGTAGTCAAGTAAAGTGATATTTTTTGATGTTGTGCTTGAATCTGCAACAGGAGTGTAAGTAACATTTTCATATCGCTTCCAATTCATATTGAGATTTGACAGTCTATGATCATTAGGATCAATGGGATACTTTGCATCGTAGAGTGCCAAATGAGAAAATTCTACGCATTTTATTCCACCAACACATTCTCTTTTATAAAATAATTCATTATTATCTCGTGCACATAATATCTTTGATAAAAATTCACGAACACTTGAAGGAGGGGGGTCATTTGACAAATATTTTATGCCAAAATTTACAAATGTCTCATAAAATAATTGGAATTCTACATGGTATCGACAACAGCATGTGTCTCAAACAGTGATAGGCCTGACATACCATGGTTTAATCTTCACAAATGTGCTGAGGGAAATCTTCACATTAGTATTACTCTTCATAAAGTTCTGGAATAATTCTACTTGACTGACCTGTGTTATATGTTTGGAATGAGATTCATAAACTCCCTTAGATATACGGTGTCGCACATAATCCTTTTCATTTGGCGACACACGATAATTAAAATCCCAAAACTGTTTTACCCTATCCCTCACACCATCAGGAAGTCTATCATGATATGGACGCCTATAGATATTAAGACAACATGCAATTTCATCATTCTCATCTAATTGAATTCTAAATTTTGTATGGCTCCATAAACGTTTTCTTGATGTTTTAAAAAATTTTGAATTTGCTGACATCAACCGACTTGATGAAGTTTGTTTCACAACTACACCTGCTAAAAGTTCTCTATGAGCATTCTTTTCAACTTGAGATCTCTTTTTGGCTAGTGTGGCAAGCACTGACGTCACATTTTTTGATACCATTTCATTTGCTAAAACCTCATTCTCACTTTTAATGCCCAATAATTCCATAGCATTTTTGAGATATTTGTGCTTTAAAAATCCACGTAACATTTGAGCTTGTGCTATGATAGAATTACCTTCAAAATATGTTTCAATCCAAAATTTACTTTATCTCGAACTGTCCTTTCAACCATTGGTGGTCCTAATTCTTCAATTTTAGTTGGATATATAATTTCTAGAAACTTGTAGTTCTATACAACGTTATTGGAACTTCCAATTAATAGTAGTGAAATTCGAGGTCTGGTAGTATCTTCTTGTGGTTCTGATGTTGTCCTTGCATAAATAACAATATTAACTTCTAATTTGAAATTGACATATACATATTTTTAATTTTAAAACTATCTTGAACTACAATGTTTTTAAAAAAAAATACAAAATTCAAATTGAAGAAACTATTAACTCACCAGTGAGATCGATATCAATATTCTCTTGGACATTTGTGTTTTCAATATTCTCATCGAAAAGTTCCTCAACATTTCTCATTTCCTCATCATTGTCATGCACCTCTACATCTATTTCACGATGCTCTACCTCCACATTTATTTCATGGCTTAATCTTTACCTTTCCTCTCGCCTCTTTTTTTGTAATCTCTCATTTTTATCTGCTGAATCAGTTCTTTTTTTATCGTGCCTTGATAGGAAATTCCTTTGGTTTCCCATGTTCAAAAAATTGGAAACATAAAATCCAATTCTATTTGGACCAAATACCCAAGGAAAAACATAAAAAATTTAGAATAAGTACTTCATGCTTTCAATAAGAGAGAAAATTAAAAATAAATAATTAAAATCATAAAGACATTTTGTAAAAATACTTCATGCCTTCACAGAGACATTTTGCAAAAATACTCCATGTCTTCATAGATAATTTTGCGAAAAATATTCATGCATCCATGCACCCAAAAAAACTTCAAAAAGTAATTTTTCTCCTAGAAAAACTATCAAAAAGATTTTCGCCAAAAACAAATTTCACCCAAAAAAACCTAATTTTTTTTTTTTTTGTTTTTGCAAAAAAGAATTTTGCACATAGAAAATATTCGCACCTTGACAGAAAAGGAATTCAGACCCTCGCACCTTCAAAATTTTTGGACCCTTACAACTTCACAATTTTGCTAGTTCAGAATGGTGTGTGGAATTAATCTTTCGAACAAGATTATTTATATAAAACTCTCGCCCGAAAGATTGCGTCGGCTTTGAATTAACATTTAGAGAACGTTTTATAATAAACTCTTGGACGAGAGTTGGCCTTCGCTAAACCCTTGGCCAAGAGTTTAATAAACTCTCGTCCGAGAGTTTATTAAACTAATTATATCTCTTTATTTACTGATCAAGGATTCTTAGGCCTAATCGAGGGCATACATCTCTAGGATTTACTTTATATCCTGCCATTCATGAGTTGAGGACTCCTAGGCCCACCGAGTAAGACAAAATTTGGCTTTAATACAATCCCACCTTCAACAATCCAGGGATTTCTAGGCCTTGTGTTATTCTTAAGAAACCACATGACCCAATTTTGAAACCATATGAAAATCCATCTCAACCAAGTAAAGAGAACCCATCAAACCATGGCTATCCAGAAATGGCAAGAAAAGGTTGAAAATTATTGCCACACCTAGAAATACCCATGCAAATGATAGCAAGAGAAAACAATACACACATCCATGTACCATGCATGCCAAATCTAGTGAGGAAATCACACATGCAAATCGATACCTACAATTAATCCCGTTATATCCGCTTGATCATGTTCTTCCTTTATTGATCGTTGCTTCCCTTTGAATTATTTAATCTCTCTTTTCTTTCTTTAATACAATGCTAAAGTGCTTCAAGAATACTCTAAGTGTATGTGATAGAATGGAGAGAGAGCTCGACCAAAAAACTGTTACAAGGTTAACACTAACTAAAAGCTACTAGCTGATCATCAAGAGCCTTTTTACCAATGAGGCCTATGATTTCTTCAATTTTCCTTTATTTTTCTTCATTTTCCTCCTCACGTGCAACCTATGACCTTTCACCTTCCTTTTCTCCTAATTTCCCTTATTTTCATAAGTAAAATGCCAATTAATGTCTGATTCCTTTCCAAATCCTTTTCTATTTCCTTTACTAATATCCCTTATCTGTAATAAACCAAATGAAAAGCCACACTACGATTTTTTCCCATCATTAAGCTTGGAATATTTATCCCATGATCTTGGTTACTATTTTTCCTTAATTAAATTTTATTATATGGATTTTCTACCAGGGATGTTATAGAACACTCCCCCTCATGGGAACACTATCCTCGGTGTTAAATGAAACCTACAACTAGAAAAACTAATGAAAACCAAAACATATTTCCCATGGAGCTTTATAACACAACTCGTTGTAGTATTTAAAATTACATCCTGCTGAAAACATGAAAAATGTATCGCTTGCTGGAGATTTTTAATAGAACTCATTACAATATTTACAATAAAAACCACATATACTCATGCACAGTTCCTTCAACCAACAAATAACCATACTATTTATGGAGATTTATAAGTCTAGATTGATACAGTATCTATGTAACAACCCTGGTGAAACTTCCATGTAATAAAGTTAAAAATAATAACCACGGTTGATGGGACACTTATTCCAAGCTGAATGTTACACAAAACATCTTAGTGGGTGTTATTTGGTTTATTATGGCTAAGGAAATTGGCAAAGGCAAAGGAAAAGGCTTTGGAAAGAGAAAATGGCATTCATGGCACATTTTTTTATGAAAATAATACAAATTAGGAATAAAGGGATATGAAAGGTCACAAGTTTCATGTGAGGAGGAAAATGAAGGAAAATAGTGTAAATTTAAGATACAGAGGCCTCTTCTATAAAAAATATTTTGAGGATTAGTTGGTACCTTTTGTCTCTACCTTTTTGGAGTTATCTCATTTCTCTCTCTCTCTCTCTCTCTCTCTCTCTCTCTCTCTTAGACACTGAGTTTTTTTGGAACACTTTGGAGTTGGAGCAAGAAATGAAAGAAAGGAAGAAGGAGGAGGAAGCAAGAAAGGAGGAGCAGGAATTAAGTATCTACAACAAGATTCTTTGTAGGTATTGATTTACATATATGATTTTCTTGGTAGATTTGGAATGCATGGTATTGAATGTAGTTATTTTCTTTCTTGACATGGGATTTTTCCAGGTGTGACAGTGTTTCATCATAGCCTTGTTAATTTTGGATAGCCATGGTGTTGTGGAGTTCTCATGCTTGGTTAAGCTATATTTCCAGATGGATTCGAAGTTGAGTAAGCTGCATCTTTGAATGATTATCAAATCATTTCATGTGTTGCCTCAACTTAGGTCCCAGTAATTCGAGCTTGGATTGCAGTAAATCCTGAGAGGTGGTTTGATCTCCATTCAGAACTAGGAATCATGGTTTTGGGATATATGGTGAAATCCCAAAGTTGGGAAACAGTTTTTGGTAGATAGCTAGAATGTGGGTGAAATTTGTAATTTCTTTTCTGAGAAAATAGTCAACTCCATTTCTCTACCATGAGTTTTTAAAACTCTCGGTGGAGAGATTTTTAATGTTTCACCCGAGAGTTTTATTGGGTTTGACCAGAGTTAAAATTATGTCGGACGAGAGTTAAGTATTTTCTCGTCCGAGAGTTGTATTGACATAAACTCTCAGGAAGTCTCTCGGACGAGAGTTAGAAAAACTCTCGTCCAAGATTTTTTTTAACTCTCATCCGAGAGTTTTTTTAACTCTCATCTGAGAGTTTTATTCTTATAATAAACCCCAAAATTCTTAACTCGACCGGCATTCTGCACTGTCGTTTTCATTTTGGCGCTGTCGTTTTTGTGTTTTCACAAACTAGAGCTGACATCGTTTTGGACTGGAGTTGTCGCCACTAAGCATTCAAGCCATCGTATTCATCTAGCCAAGTAAACTTCTTCATCTAACCATTGAATAAGGGCTTGACAACCAACCCTTTTCATGCAATACTTTGTCCACTTAATTGTATCGATTTTTCCCTAATTCATAGTACTAGGGCACACCAAGAAACATCTTACAAGCCTCCAAATTCACTATAATTAGGTGACTTAACATTATTGTTCAAACATATAATTGAAATAGAATATAATTACTTACCCTTGAGGATGTTGTAGGTTTTAACCCTGAACAGAAATTATCTACACATGAATCTTATAACAGAAAATAAACAATAGCGAGAGCATAAAACATAAAACAGATAAACACAGAGATTTTCCCCTGGATCCCAAATCTGGATGACCAACTTGATTTTTCATTATATTCATTTTAGTGTTACAACACATATATATACATGCCGAAGCATACATAAACCCCAATCCATTATCTCTGGATTAGAGCATAACCGTAGTTCCCTTGACCGGATCTACAAAATACCAGGGCCGAAAACCATCGTACCCCAAAACCATGTGCAAACTCATGCACAAAACATGGGTGGGTCCTCCTATGAGTGGGGCTGAATACCAAAACAATTTTCGTCGGGGCCCTGCCCCGGACCCCAACAGTGGGGGCTACCTCCCCCCATGTGAACCCCCCTGCTGCACCCGACACAACGTACAACACGTGGGGCTAGTCATGGAAATAATATAACACATACCCAACATTCTCCCACTTGTTGTTTTCTTTCCACAGGTGGGCACATGAGAGCTTAGTCATTGGGCCAATTTTTCAACACCCATTTTTTCTCTACACCAAGAGAACTTCTAAGTGCTCATAGACTTCATCAATGCATGTGCAACATTCTTCAAAGTGTCCACCTTTACCAGCAACACCCTTTTAGCCTCAACCATATCTCTAACAAAGTGATATTGAACATCAATGTGCTTTGTCTTTGAATGGTAAGCAGGGTTCTTAGCCATGAAAATTGCACTTTGGCTATCACAGTCTATCCTTATAGCTTGTTGTACCAACCCCATACTTGAACACAATCTCTGCAACCAAATTGCTTCCCTGATTGCATGAGTGGATGCTATGTATTTTGCCTCTATAGTTGAAAAAGCCACTACAGACTATATTTTACTCATCCAACTGACTGCGCCTCCAAATAGGCTAAACACATACCCACTTGTAGATCTTCTTTGGTCCATATCTCCAGCCCATTCTGCATCAACAAAACCACGAATGTCCAACATTATTTCAAATCCTGGTCTTCCCTGGTAGCACAAGCCATAATCACTAGTGCCACGTAAATATCTGAGAACCCACTTCACTGTTGTCCAATGCTCCTTCCCTGGGTTTGACATAAACCTGCTCAATACTCCCACTGCATGTGCAATGTCTGGTCTAGTACATATGATTGTATACATCAGGCTACCCACTGCACTTGGATATGGAACACGGGACATATCCTCCTCTTCTTCTTGTGTCTTGGGACATTGTTTGGCAGATAGCTTTACACCTACAGGAATAGGAACATTCACTGGTTTACTATCCTGCATATTGAACCTCTACAATATAGTCTAAAAATACTTCCTCTGGTTTAACCAGAGCTTCCTCTTTGCCCGATCTCTCTTAATTTCCATGCCTAAAATATAGTTTGCAGCACCAAGATCCTTCATGTCGAATTTGGAGAACAATTGGGTCTTCAAATCTTGGATAATTTCTTTGTCATTTCCAATCAACAACATATCATCCACATACAAGATCAAATAAATAACACGGTCACCAATTAATTTAAAATAAACACAGTGATCCTCCTTGCTTTTGGTGAAGCCAAGTCCCCGTATATAGGTATCAAATTTCTGATACCACATCCTTGGTGATTGTTTTAACCCATACAGAGACTTCTTCAACTTGCATACCAGTTCTTTCTTACCCTTCACCATAAAGCCTTCAGGTTGCTTCATGTAGATCTCCTCTTCTAGATCCCTGTGAAGAAATGTTGTCTTCACATCCATCTGTTCTATCTCAAAATCAAATGCAGCAGCAACAGATAAAAGTAATATAATAGAAGTAACCTTGGCAACAGGAGAAAAAATATCACCAAAATCAATTCCCGGCACCTGGGAATAACCTTTCGCTACCAACCGAGCTTTGTATTTCTCCACCTTGCCTTCTACATTCATCTTCTTCTTAAACACCCATTTGCTCCCAATGGGCTTCCTTCCAGCCGGCAACTCCACCAGATCCCATGCATCGTTTTTGTGCAAGGATGCAATTTCATCAACCATGGCCTCCTTCCAGAGTTTTCCATCCTCTGAATCTACTGCCTCCCTGACAGTTCTGGGTTCATCATCAGTTATAGTTAAGGCAAAACCTGAACAGAAAGCAGATGGACTATACCTTTCTGGTTGCCTTCTTTCCCGAACTGATCTTCTCAAAGCTAGAGTTTGTGGCTCTTCATCTTCTGAGTCTTCTTCTATTATAGAGTCTGATTCATCCTCCTTTAGCTCAAACTCTATCTTCTCAGGTTCCTTTGGTAGGACTTCATGTTTAACAACATCTTTCACTTCTCTAAACACCACATCTCGGCTATACACAACCTTCCTTGTTTCTGGGTTCCAAAGCTTGTAACCTTTTAAACCATCCTTGTACCCAATAAAGATGCACCTTCAGATTTATTATCCAACTTGGTCCTTTTCTCCTTTGGAACATGTACATATGCATCACATCCAAATACCCTTAGATGTGAAAGAGAGGGTTTCTTACCAGTCCATACCTCATGTGGAGTCCTATCCTCCAACACTGATGAAGGTGATCTATTAACCAGATAGCATGCAATCTCCACTTCCTCTGCCTAGAATTCTTGTCGTAACCCGGTACCACTGAGCATGCTTCTTGCCTTTTCCATCAGTGCTCTTTTCATTCTTTTTGCAACTCCATTTTGCTGAGGTGTGTATGGATTAGTCTTCTGTCGTTCTATACCACACTTCTTACAGAACTCTTCAAATTCATTCTTGCAGAACTCCCCACCATTATCTGTCCTCAGCGCCTTTATCTTCTTCTCTGTCTTGTTTTCCACCAGAGCCTTAAATTCTGTAAATATGTCAAAAGCTTCAGATTTATTTCTCAATAAATATATCCATGTATTCCTTTAGAAGTCATCTATAAATGAAACATAGTACACAGACTTTCCTAGTGATGGAACTGACACAGGTCCAAACACATCACTGTGCACAAGTTATAATATCTTGTTCGCCCTCTTAGCACCAGAAAGAAAACTCACCCGATTCTGCTTCCCATATACACAATGTTCACAGAAATCGAAATCCAGAGAGAAATTAGTCATACCTTCTACCATACCATTTCTATGCAGTATCCGAAGGCCCTTCTCTCCAATATGTCCAAGCCTTTAATGCCATAACATGGTCTTTTCTCCAGAGACAACTAGGCTTTCTGCTCCACTTTCAGGAACCAAATAACTGTTACACCCATCAATAATAGTGCTACCTTGTAGCTTGTACATAGTTCCAGTCTGAACTCCCCGCATTAATACCAGTGCTCCCTGAACCATATTCT
Source organism: Pinus albicaulis (assembly GCA_034641835.2). Lineage (NCBI taxonomy): Eukaryota > Viridiplantae > Streptophyta > Pinopsida > Pinales > Pinaceae > Pinus > Pinus albicaulis. Next base: position 1,063,180,508 of record CM076574.1, on the reverse strand, counting down.
AGGCATCTTTCTCAAACACTGTTTTTACACCTGCATCATCCATCTTTCTTACAGAAATCAGATTTCTAGCCAATGCAAGAATATGCAGAACACTAGGAAGTGTTCTAATCCTTACACCTTGCAGCCTCAGCTCGACCTTTCCATGTCTGACGATTCTGGCCTTCCTATCATCCCCTAGGAAGACATCACCATCATATTTCTCATACTCGCAGAACCACTCCCTATGGGGAGTGAAGTGAAAGGATCCACCTGAGTCAATCAACCATGACTCGGGATCTACATGTGTATTTGAAGAAGAAGCCAAATACACATCCCCACCTTCATCCGAGGTGGTTTTTTCCTATGCAGAAGGAGCATCATCAGATCCCTTTCCTTCTCAGGAGTTTTAGATCTGTAGTCCTTTTTGTAGTGCCATTCCTTTCCGCATTTCTAGCATACCTTTACGAACTTTCCAGGAGATTTAGATCTCCCTTTACATTTGGATCTCCCACTAGAAACCTTATTCTTGTTTTTGTTTTGTGACCTTCCTCATATAGATAAGGCATCTCCATTCTAGCCCTCCATATTTCTCCGTCTCATTTCCTCCGACAACAAGGATGAGACAATGTCATCAAAATTAAAGGTATTTTTATTGCTACCTATTGCAATAACCAGACTATCCCATGATTCTATTAGAGAACACAACAAACTGATGCACTTATCTTCATCTGTGATTTTAATATCAACAGATGAAAACTGACTTACCACAGTATTGAAGGCATTCATATGCTCTATCACCAAGTCTCCATCTTTCATCCTCAGGTTATACAGATTTTTCTGCAGGAACAACTTATTCACCAGAGACTTAGATTGGTACAAAGTCCCAAGTTTTTCCCACAAATTCTTCATCGTAGCTTCCCCAGATACATTCAAAAATACTGAATCTGAGACACACAACCATATTGTGCTCTTAGCCTTCCGATCCAGTTTCTTCCAGTCTTCATCTGACATTGCCGTTGGTTTAGTACTTGGATCTACCATGATCCATTGATCTTTATCCACCAGCACATCCTCCATCTCGAGCTTACACAACTAAAAACTCTGACCATTAAATTTCTTGATCTCTATCTTTCCGCCACTTGCCATCTTCTTTCACCACAAGAATCGATCCAACAGATCTCCCACTGAACAGGGTCTACCTCAGGCCCGAGCAAAAAAAACCCTCAGCAGCAAAGGCGTCCCCTTGAAGCCGAAACAACTCTGATACCAGATGTAGGTTTTAACCCTGAACAGAATTTATCTACACATGAATCTTATAACATAAAATAAACAATAGCAAGAGCAGAAAACATAAAATAAATAAACACAGACATTTTCCCCTGGATCCCAAATCGGGACGACCAACTTGATTTTTCATTATATTCCTTTTAGTGTTACAACACATATATATAAATGTCAAAGCATACATAAACCCCAATCCATTAACCCTGGATTAGAACATAACCGTAGTTCCCTTGACCGGATCTACAAAATACCAGGGGCCGAAAACCATCGTACCCAAAAACCATGTGCAAACTCATGCACAAAACATGGGTGGGTCCGCCTATGAGTGGGTCCGCACACCAAAACAATTTTTTTCAGGGCGCTGCCCTGAACCCCAACAGTAGGGGCTACCTCCCCCCTTGTGACCCCCCCTGCTATGCCCGGCGCAACATACAGTGTGTGGGGCTAGTCGTGGAAAGAATATAACACATACCCAACAGATGTTAACTTTTTCTCATGAAAGCTTGGCCCTGTACACACTTTTAATCTCTAAAGATTTACCCTCGGTTAGGGCTTCTTGTAGTTAATGCTACAACTCCAATTATAGCTTACAAACCACTTGCAAACAGACCTTATCTTCAACATTGTTTCACTAGAAAATTTGGCCCTTAGACATAGGTTTGTTCCAGCATTGAATGAACTTATATCTGATCCAATTTAGGGCTCGGACCTCTGGCAACCAACTCAGAATATGCAGCCCTATTCCCAAGAAAAATCATCCCTCGTGCATGCACATAATCATCCACGAACTCAGCTTTTTGCCTTCCTTGATTTGGTGCTCCAAGACATGCCTTACAACCCTCCAAATATGTTACCATAGGGGCTTAGCCTTACCTCCAAGACACAGAAAGTATGCAGCCTATTCACAGATATTGTATCACCAAATATGCCCAGAAATACTCCAAACAACATTAGCTAGCCTCCTTCCTTACTCGACCGATCATATCATACACCATAGACACCAAAACACTCCTTTTTCCACCTCGACTAGGACTCTCAATTCTATGGCTACCTCAGAAGCCCTTTTTACCTTTTGTCTAATGTAGTTAATATCATTTAAATGAGCTCCAAGGCCTTCTATTTATATAAATAGATGGAGGAATCAAGGGGTGCCTTTTGGTTTCAATGTGACCCTTCATTTGTGAGGTTGACTTTGACAAAAAGCCTATTTTAATTTTCCCTTGAGAATATTTAAATATATTCACCTTGATGATTGCTCACCCAAATAAATTTTATGCCACATTAAATGATAGGAGGAATACCAAGTCGATTTGAACACATTAATAGTAATAATTTTCCTTTATCCAAATAAATTCTCTTTGGGTCAAGATGGTTTCTCCTTGGGGTAGTTTGGCTTCTCTTGGGGGATTTCATCCCAAAGCTACTCTAAAATTCAATAATCCCTCTCAAAATTGATTGGGCTTAAAGAAAATTTCCCACAAATGGCTATCGAACACCCCTTAAACAATAACAATATTTACCAAATCCTTCAAAACCTATAGTATGTGAAAGTATAATGGCTCAAGGTTTGGGATAAACATAAAGCAACATTGGGCAGTGGATCACCATGGCCCTTGGGGGTTAGGCCCCAATCATCCACAAACATTTTAGGGATAACAATAAATATTAGTTCCAATCCATGATTGGTAGGTCCAACAGGGTTATTGGCTTTTGGTATGGTGAGACCAATTTTTTGAAAAACACAACGAAAATCAACTAGTTAAGGGTTCTAGCAAACCAAAACAAGAAAGTGGTCCATATAGACTATTTTTTGAATAAATATACTAAAAACAACATAAAATATTAAAAAAATAATTAAAAAATACATATTCATGGACTTCAATGTAAATCCAAATAATTAGACACCAAATATGCAAAGTTTAGGTAGTTGCAATGCATGGAGTTTGTAGTGTGGTTGGGTTTTTTTCCACCCAGATTCTTGTCAACAATAGCATAGTTAGAGGGATTATCGGTGATAACCTAAACAAAATTCTCCACACCCATCTTGAGGACAATCACATTTCATAGCTGAAATAACAAGTTTTCATATTAATCCTGGTTAGATGCATTTATTGATCTCAAAAACAAGAATCCTTGTGTGAAAATAAAAAAGGAAATTAATCATGGTAAGATATTTTCCATCATTCCATCCATTTGAGAAGAAATCACACTTTTTTTCCCCATGATTTTTCAATATCTATAATCTAGTCATTTATGGATTAAACATTTTTTATTTTTTTTAATCTATAAAAATGGCCTTTGAAGCTCTTACTAACAACAAATATGAACTCTAGAGTAGATTGATAATAAGCTGAGTAGGAATTATTGAAGGGGATATCTTCATCATACCACAATTTGGCGATGTACTCATAAGCATATTCCTTGTACTTATTCCAATGGTTTCAATGGTGGGCTAAGTGCAACTAGTAGTGGTGGAGGAAGGTGGAAGAAAACAAACAATATTCTCTTTTTTGTGGAATTAAAAATGGAACTGTGGGATGATTTTCATGAATTGGATAAACATGTCTAAAGTGTTCCCTAACAATTATAGAGTTAGAGGAGGAACCTTGAAAAATATGGCTACATTTTTATAGAATCTCTCTCCTTTTCTCTATCTTAGCTTGCATCTCCTTCTGGCTAACCTTTTTCTGATTTATATTTCTCAATAAGGGTTTTCATTTCCTTTATAATTTCTAGATCCTCCATAGTAATCCTCATCATGGTTTAATTTTCCCTCAAATACTAACTAAGTGTTATTCCAGACTAAAAATCCTAGCATTGGGTGGTGGGCCATCCTAGTCCTTTGGGGTTAGGCTCCAACCATCCATGCCAAGTTTAAGATTAATAAATATAGGATTCCATCCATTATTAGTAGGTTCAAGAGTATTTTCAACATTTGGTATTTTGATACCTTGTTTTGAAAACTAGAACCAGAATCAACCAAGTGAGGGTCTAAAGAAACTAGAATAAAAAACCAGGACTTCCTGCCATACTTAGATCAGGATGCTACATTGTTTCCAACAAAAATTAATTCTGTATTCATAAGTTTACATGATTTTTTCTTTAATATTCCTTTCTTACTCCTATTGAGATTGTCCCTTTAGGACCATCTTTCTTGTAATTTCCTCAACTTCCCTTTTTCCTTCTGCAAATGTTTGAGTCTTTTATCCTTCAACATTTTTTCCCTTGATTTGTCTTTTTCCACCTAGTATAGAGATCACTAGTTGAATGAGGTAATTTTCTTGTCTATTTTTTTTTTCCATATTATCGTATTTTCCATATATCACAGTTAAGATCTTATGAAGATATCCCTTCATTCTTTGATACCTCAATTTTGTATAAATCTGGTCTAAGTGACATAACCTTAATCTCTTCGAGGACTGTGACTATTCTCCTCATGCAAGGAATATTGGCAACCCAAAAAGCTTATACATCTTGCTGCAAAAACAAAGTCATTTAAAAAAAATTTGATTATTGAATGAAAGATACTTACTTGATAAGTGAAGATAAAGTCTTCATCTTGATTTCTTCGATGGTGGAGAAAAGATGTGTTAGTTGTTTCTCTTTGAATGATCTTCTTCAAGGTTAAGGATTAGATCTTTGTTGTAATGATGATAAAGCCTTCTTTTCTGCACTCTTCTGTACCAGTCCTAGGAAAGCTCGGTTCCTAGTATTTAGATAATATCCTTCCTTGACCAAGTCTAAGATTTTGTATAGTGATGCTACTCTTTTATCCACCTTATGATGATCTTCTCTTTTCTGCACTACTTTTCACCAAGACATGACGTGGCATATTGAACACAAAACTTCCTTGATTGCAACATGTTACAATTTGACACCAAAACATGTTCATGTAATGTTATCATTGTAGCAACATCAAGACCACAGTGATACATCATTGTACTGTGACCTCTATATAACACCAAAACGTAGTCCCTTGACCTTCCTGTGATCTTCCACTTGATAGTGATGATTACGGAGAATGGAACCATTCATTTAAGTTGATACATCATCTCCTAAAACACCGAAACATTGAACTGTGGCATCATCCGAATTGCATTTACTATAATTGGTACTTGAACTAAGCCATTGTATCACTGTAAACTTATTATTGAGTGGCACTGTAAACTAGCATTGAACCACTATGTCCCTGAGATTTTCTCCAAACCTGTAATATGATCCTTTCTTGACCTCCTGAAGTTTTGACCTGAACCCAGAAGATAATCCAAAAATCTCAGAAGAAGATCTGAACTTGATTCACTGTAATTCAATTCGAAAATCTCAGAACAAGTTGAACTATGTCCATGTCTTTTCTACACAGTCCATTGGGCTACTTCTGTTGGGAATTTTTATCATTGAATTTGTATTGAAATTTTTCTTTATGAAAGCACAAAACTTCTTTCCTCTGAATTTTATCCCAGATAGTAACTTTTCTCTAATTTCAAAATCTTCTTGCCTATAAGTGTAGAGCTATAAAAAGGGTCTCTTTCACCTCTAATTACCTCACATTAATATGTCAATCCGGGAGCGTTTTGTTATTACAAAGAGTGACTCAATCCGAGGCTATCATTTGTCAGAGTAATGCTAGTAGTACAGTGCTTAAGAAATACAAGAGTAAACGGATGCTTGTCTATAACTAAATTACTTCAAAGAATAGATCACACATTCAGAAAACTCAACAGCTTATCAGTCAAGGGTTCGGCAGTGATAACCCATCCCTTCGGAAACTGATGGAAAGGAAACTAGAGCATAGACCACGAGCCTGGGAGCTAGACAGTGACTGCCAATGCTCACTACAGCCTTAGATCCTCTCTCACACCAAACCAACAACTGCAAGTAAATGAAACAGCAAAGCGAATAAAGGATTGAACAACAATTCTGAAATAGAACAGCAAGTCTAAAATGGAACAGCAATTGAATAACTAAGTCCCGCGGGTTGTAACCAAACTTAATCTATTAACTCAAATACTCTCTATGCAATCAAATAACATTCTTTCACTCTAAAGGAAATTCACACGAATCACACTAAAGGAACAGCAACAACGATTAATGAATTATGGAACAGTATTGATGAATTAGAAACGCACACAACACGAACGTTTAATATAACAGCTCTGTAACATAACAGTAAGAACATGCAATGAACTCGTGAAAGGATTAATAACTTGATGCGGAATCAACACACGATTCTATCTGCAAAAACCTCAATGATTCAATCTTTAACAGAGCATGTAATATGAACTTATAAAACATACCAAATTACCAAATAACAATGATAAACAAACCACACAGAAATAAAGTCGTAATGGTACAGAAGCAAGTGTCCTTCGGGGCCGGGCCCTTAGCCTCCAAGGATACACCGCTTGAAGTTAATCCAGTCGCAGAGATGAAATAATCACCAAACTTCCATTAATGCATCGGTCAAAAATACATTGAACCAGTTCTCAATGAAACTTAATAATCAAAGCTGATGTTTTACAGAAATTACATAAAAGCGTATCCTTCATCTCTATATCTCTCCTATCCTATCAAGCTAACAGTGCTGTCTCTTTATATAAATACGACGACGGAGATGTCCAAGTGACAAGGTAAATAAAGCAGCGATCCCTCAGGATTGAAGATCCTGAGGGATTCGCCAAACTGTTAACTCTTCATCCTGTCTTTTCTTTTGCGCTGAGCTGGTGTCTTCTCCTTCTTTCCCGAACCGATTTGCTTTGATCTGTTTATCTTTGTTTGTGTTCGATTCTCGTCCAGAGGGACAACAGTTATCTCGACTTTGTCCTTCCCTTTGGAACGGCAACTCCTTGTTTTCTCCTTTTCCTGTATAGAAAATAACCATTATCAGTGGCTAAGTCTTGCATATCAATTCTCACATGTTTTGTTATAGTTCCTTATTACTTCCCAAATTCATGACACAAAAAGGTTCACAAATTCTATTAAAAAGCCACTGAAATAATCATCAAAAGCATACCTTTTTAGTACTCCACACACCCCCCTGCTTACCTTGTTTCATTTCCTCATGAAAACATTGTAGTTGACATGCAATGCAGTGAGAGAATATGCTGGAGAAGGAGTCTCATGCGGAGGCCTACAACCATGTTGAGTGATTAGATAGTCAAAGAACTGACCTGTTTGCCCCTCAGGCATATCATACAGGGCCTGGTATATGGGTGCAGGGTGCCAAATAATTGGAGTGCGAAATCTATATCCTAACCAGGATGACCCTGCTTTCAGAATGCTCTCGCCATAGAGGTTCAAATGGTCGGCAGCTAACTCAAAGTTCTCATACTTAAATGGTTCTCTGAGCTGGATGTTTGGATCAGAGATTCGGTATCGAAATTTGGCTGCATTAATGGCCAAATCTTTGATGGAAAGAAAATACTCTAAACTCTCTCGAATGAGTGCCTCATGCATGGGTCCTAATGTTTCAATGGCACCAGGAGCCCTTATAATATTTCTATGAGCTTTCCACAACTGCACTGGGTTCCTAGGCTCAGCCCTAACTCGTAAATCTAGACCATTTTCCTGACCCTGGAAAGTGTCATAGGCTTTGAGCCACTTAATCTGATTAACCCCGAATGAAATGAATTCTTGGAATTGGATGTCTCCAATGAAAGGGCCAGGGTTTAATTCAGTCTCCTGACTTAGCACAAGGTCGTGCAAATAAAGTTCACACAACAACCTCTGGACTTTCACTCCATAATGTTTACAGCAGTCTATAAAGTCATTGACAGTGTTGATTTGTATAGGGGTGCCTGCTTTAACAGCTTTTATTTTTAATTGTAAATACCGTTCTAATAAAAACAGAGCATAGTTTTTAGCAGGGGCCCTACATGCTAAAACATCATTGTATAAAGAACACAAGTCATTCATCTGTTTGATAACAGTATCTAGTCTACGGGTTACTTGTGAAACTTCCTCTTGTTCCTTTTTCCACCCTTCAAAGGCCTGGCTTTTGGATTGACTGACATCCCTTAGTTGTTGCTGTAACTCTTCATATTTTTCTCGGGGAACCGTTTGCTCTCTAAGTTGTTCGGCTTCTTGCTGGGCTTGCTTCACCATCTTATGCAAGGTTTTTGTCTTCGGATCTTTTTTCCATAGGTCAGTGGAGGCCGGGAGTTTTACCTGAACTTTCTTATTATGGTGTTTGGAGTTCAGAACCCTTATTACCCCTGAGGGTGGTGCCTCTGTCTGAATTTGCTTGTCACTGATCCTTACATCATCCTTTTATGTTTTAACGCGAACATCCGTCTGTTCCCGTTCCTCAGCATCATTTGGAACGGCAGCTAGATTTTCAGTAGGGTTTTGAACAGCAGGCCGCTTGTTGGCCTTCTTTTTCCTCCCTCCGGTCTTTCTTACCTTCTGGTTCTTTTTCAGAATCCTAATTTGTTGTCTGAGCTAGGTTATCGTATTCAACAATTTACTCCGTTCCATCCGCAACTTCTTAATTTCCAGTGTTTCATTCGAAGGAACAGCAGTCTGTCTGCTGCGGACTGGATCATGACTGGTTTCTAAATCTTCCTCTTGGGGTTCTTCTTCACTGCTCTGCTCTGGCTGTTCTGGGGTAGGAACCTCGACGGGTTCTGTCTCTTCCTGAGCAAATGTTGTCTCTGCTCCTACTCCCTCTAGAATTTCCTCTTGTGACCTGGGAACAGATTGTTCCCGTTCAGTATTTTCCTCCTCTTCATCATGAACATGCATGTTTTCTTCTTGGGGTTTGTCGTGGGGGTCCTCTGAACTAGAAGGTTGACCATACTTACTCATATTGGCTAGGACTGCGGCCAAGTCATCATATCCCAGTAGGTCTTGTAATGGGCTATCTTCCTGCTGTCCCATTTCTTCCTCCTGTTCAGTTTCTGCTTCTATTTCTGTTCCCGAAGGCTCGGCTGCTTCTTCTTCGGGTTGCTCATCTTCAATTATCACTGGTTGGCTGGTGCTTCCCTGGAGCTTTTCCAGTCTTCCTCATATCCGAGCCAACCGGGCTGATTTTCTGGGCTTATCTATGCTTCCTCTCATCCGAGCTAACCGAGCTGATTTTCTGGGTTCCTCTGGTTGCTCGGGTGAATCAATGGCATGCTTGCGCTTTGCCGATTCTTGATGTATCTCTGGTTGTTCTGATGTACTAGCGACATGTTCTCTGCGTTTTGTCGGACACTCCGGTGTGCTTATAGAATGTCTGCGTTTTGGGGATGGCTCTGTCAATCCCCCCTCAATCGTTGCAATCAGCTCTTCCCAGCTGCTCTGCTGTTGGGTGAGACCATAACTAACAACTAGTCGTATCAACCCATGGTGACTAACGACTGACTCTATGTGCTGTGCCTTTTTTATACTTTGTGCAGCATCATGCAGTAAGGAGTTCAGGAGTGCAGGTAAATTTACAGAGCATCTCTGCTTTAAAACAGCTAAAAGTTTAAGATGTCGTGGTCTTACCACGTCTTTCCTTCCTTCACAGGTAATGTAACTCTGCACTGTTCTTGCTAGCTCCGTCCAGGGTTCTCCTAGGGTTGCTGGCAGAACTCCCTTCCCCTTAATTGTCAAATTCTGGCCTTCGTCCTGGAAAATGTCCATGACCTTCTGTAATCGTTCCTTTTTTAATGTCCATACCGGTCCGGTGGCTGGTAGTCCTGAAACTTCTGCAATTATGGCATCGGTGACCGCTATCCGCTTCCCCCTTACTATGGAGTGATCATCCTGTAGGTTCTGCAACAATTCCATCGCTATTGTTTCATTAGACTCCTGTAGGCGATTGAAATAATTCAACCATCCTGCTCTTTCCAGGATCTCCCGGGCAGCAGCGGAGATCATCAACTGTTGAGGCTCGCTTCGAATTGCCCTTCCTCCCATAGTTTCACTGTAGATTCTAAATGGAACAGCAACTACGTTTTCTGTATGAAACACAGAGAGGGTGATAATCGCAAGGTTTCGAAAAAAACACAGAGTATGCAACAGTGCAACAGAAAGCAATTTGTGACAAAAATAGAAATGCCATGCCGTTAAACCATGCAAACCGTCGTACTCTAGTTTTCCCGAATGGTGAGTTGACACGTAATACAGGGAATGATGAGGTGAACCTCCCCCCCCCCCGCAATGTGATAGGCTGTCCCAGCCGGCAAATAAAGGAGCGGCACCCAGTCTGCAATCAAGTCAGAAAGGAACAGCATATGGAATTATGCCATGTTGAAAAGGACAACGAATTACCGAAATCGAGGCGGATAATTGATCGCATATTATATAAGAGGCTGTTGTGTTATGATTTGAGGCTGATGGATAGGGCATGTATCGTACTTGCCAATCTCAAGTGGTCATGGTCACTTCCGTTGCCATGATTGGTAATGATAAATGTTCATGCGATATATAAATCGGGAAATGACATATGATTAGTTCCTAGTATATAAGAAACAAAAGAATATTAGTATCTTTACCCATTGGTGTAAGCAAGGTGACTTCAATACCATTAACAGTACTCTGCTGCCAACAGGTGTCCATAACCTTGGCAGAGTTGTTTTTTCACCCTCGGAACCATGATCCTTTGTGTATACTCAGGAATGTTGTTATGTCAAAATGTAGACCATTATGCTGGCTTGGTGACCAGTTAACCATAATGCCATTCACGAGGAAGGGGCGAAACGTGGGCAGGCCGGCTCGTGATGAGACCTCCTGTTCCAAGGTTCGTTTAGTTGATATACCTTTTGGACCATATCCCTGGTGTGGTGGCCATAATGGGAATGCCACTTCACTTCCATCCTCATGATCATGGTAGGCAGGCTCTCGATGAGACCCCCTATCCTGCATTTGACACTTCACATATCATGTTCACATATTTTTTCTTTTTCATAGAATACTTTTCCTTATTTATACACAAAGGGTGGTTCAACACTCCTTAAGAGTAGGAATGGTGGAAGAAGTCTTATTATCTAAATAGGAAGATATAAACTCTTTGCTCTTATTCCCAAGTACTAATAAAAATTTTTTAAGGGAATCAGCATGATAAAGATAACCAATCAGGGCAAAATTAGTAAAACCATGTCAACAAAAGGTAAGAAATAAGTATGTCCTTCCATTTGTCCTCTTACTAATGCAGAGCCTTATAGATATAGCGATTTATGGTTTGCAGATTTCGGTATGTTGTGATTTTATATTTCATTGCACAAATACATAGCTGTATCTTTAAAGACTAGAAAGAAGACGGGCAAGAAGCATCCTCAATTTAGATCAGCAAAAAGAATAAGCCGTTTCACAAGGAGAGCAAAAGTATGCGAGTGGTGTTCCTTTGGAAAAGAAACAACGATGGATGATAAAAAAAACAGCAAAAATGCAAATGCCGTTCCTTTGGGAAAAAGGAACAGCAAAAATAAAAATACTATAAAGACACTCAAAATGCCATTCCTTTGAAAAAGGAACAACAGCAATAAAAGAACGTTGTTTCTTTAAAGAAAAAGAACAGTGGTAACCAAAAGGAACAGCGGAAAATGTAACAATGCCGTTCCTTTGAAAAAGGAACAGCAGAGATCCCGAATGCTGTTCCTTTAGAAAAGGAACAGCAAACAAGCAAAACCAACATCATAAAAAAACACGCATATGCTATTTTTAGAAGAGCAAAAATCAAACTTTGTAAAAGAAAAGGAACAGCAAAAATGACAAGAAAATATTTAATTCAAACTTATGTACAAGAACCACTCAAAAAAACAAGAACTTATGTACAAATTGCAAAAGAAATGAACCCTTAATGAATTACAGGTGAGGAAGATTTCTCTTCCTCTCCTAAGATCTCCATATCAGTGTCTCGGCGTAGCTGCTGGCAGAAGGATTCCCGAGTGAGTGGTTTACGATAGAGACGGACTCGGTGGCCATTTACTTTGAATGCATATCCAGAACCATCAATGGTGATTAGAGTAAGGGTTCCGTTGTCATGCACCTTCTGGATTTCGTATGGTCCCAACCATCGAGTCTGAAGTTTTCCAGGGAAGTCCTGAAACTGAGAATCGTATAACAGAGCCCAGTCTCCCTCGTGGAAGACTTTGTTCTTGATGAGCGCATCATGCCATTTGGCTCGCTGCTGTTGAATCAATGCTGTATTTTGTAATGCAGAGAGCCGAATTTCATCTAATTCATTGATCTGCTGTAGTCGATTGAGTTGTGCCTCGCTTAGATCTAGGCCAACTTCCTGTGCTGTCCGTAATGTTTGGATTTCGAATTCTATGGGAAAAATGGGTTGTTTTCCAAACACTAATTGATAAGGTGAGTCACCGGTGGTGCTCCTCCATGTGGTTCTATAGGCCCAGAGTGCTTCAGGTAGTCGGGTAGCCCAATCACGCCTATGTGACGCAATGGTTTTCGTTAGGATTGATTCTATTATCTTATTGCTACTTTCTACCTGCCCATTCGCCTGTGGGTGATATGGAGTAGTGATCCTATGCTGGACATGATAATTGTTAAGTGTTACAGCTAATTTATGCCCAAAAAATTGTGGTCCTCCATCTGTAATTATTTCCCTAGGAAGGCCATAACGAACAAATAGATAGAACAGAAACTGTATGACAGAATCCTCTGTGGCTCTTGGCAATGCTTCTGCCTCAACCCATTTGGTGACATATTCTGTTGCCACTAAAATATATGTTTTCAGATTTGATGAAGGGTTGATGGGTCCAACGAAATCAAGAGCCCACCGCTCGAATGGTTCGATGACTAACTGTGGTTTCAGAGGCATCTCATCAGCTTGACCAGGTCGTCCTGCTCGCTGGCAGCTGTCACAGGCTTGGACAAACTTCTTTGCATCTTTGAAGATCGTAGGCCAGTAATATCCTGTCTGCAATACTTTATGTCCAGTTCTACGCTCGGCGAAGTGCCCCCCACACGGTCCATCGTGACAGGCTTTTAGGATGTCAAAGATTTCATCCTCTCTAACACATCGCCTAATATGCATGTCTGCTCCTGTGTGAAACAAATAGCCTCCAATCCACGAAAATCGAGAACTTTTCTGAATAATCTGCTTACGCTCATTAGGAGTTAAATGTTTTGGTAATTTACCTACTGCAAGGTAGTTGGCAACATCGGCATACCAGGGTGTTTGAACAGCAACAGCAAACAGGTGCTCATCCGGAAATTGATCTTCCACTGCTGCTGCATCGCTTGATTTTGGTATTCTTGAAAGAAAATCGGCTACAGGGTTTTCTTTGCCAGGGCGGTCCTTGATTGTGATGTCGAATTCTTGCAATAAGATTAACCATCGAGTTACTCTGGCATTTGTGACAGGCTTATTTGCTAAATATTTTATAGCAGAATGGTCTGTATACAAGATAACAGGATAGCCTGTAATATAATGTCTAAATTTATTGACAGCATGTATTACAGCTAGGAATTCTTTTTCAGTAACAGTGTAATTTAATTCAGCAGGGGATAAATTCTTGCTGATGTAATAGATAGCATATGGTTTTTTATCCTCTTCCTGCCCAAGGATTGCGCCAATAGCTGTATCTGAGGCATCAGATGATATCTGGAACGGTAGGTCCCAGTTTGGTCCTCGAAGGACTGGGGCTGTGGATACAAGCTTCTTTAGATCCTCGAAAGCACGGTCACATTTGTCTGTCCAAAGAAAATCAACGTTACCAGTTAGTGCATATAAAGGAGCAGCGATGTGCGAATAATGCTCTATGAATCGTCTATAATAACCGGAAAATCCAAGAAAGCTGCGTACCTCTGTTTGAGTAGTAGGAGTGGGAATAAGAAAAAGTATTTGGATTTTGGCCGGGTCTACCTGAATGCCGGCTACTGAGACATAGTGTCCTAGGATAAGTCCTTCAGTCATCATCAAAAAAAAATTTTCGTGGCTTAAGCAAAGCCTGGTAACAATGCAGCGTTGTAGAACTTTTTCTAGGGTGTCTAGAGCTGGATCAAAATCATCTCCATATGGTGTAAAGTCATCCATGTAAACTTCAAGTCCATCATTTATTAAATCTGCAAAAATGCTAAGGATAGCCCTCTGAAATGTGGTAGGAGCATTACATAGGCCAAAAGGTAGAACTCGATAGGCAAATGTTCCCCAGGGACAAGTAAAAGTAGTTTTATCCTGGTCTTCAGGGGCAATCTGAATCTGATTGTATCCACTAAAGCCATCCAGGAAAGAAAAGAACTTCTTCCCTGCTAAAGTATCCAATACTTGATCTATGAAAGGGAGAGGAAAATGATCTTTTGTGTTGCCTTGTTTAGTTCCCTATAATCCACACAGATTCTCCATTTCCCGTTCTTTTTCGGTACCACCACAAGCGGAGAGACCCATTTACTATCAGAAATAGGGTAGATAAAATTAACATCTAAAAGTTTCTGAAGTTCAGTTTTTACGACATCTTTTAGATGAGGATTAAGTCTCCTTTGCGGCTGACGAATAGGTCTGGCGTCTTTTTCTATATAAATGTGGTGTGTACATAACTGGGGATCGATTCCTTTCATATCAGGGTAGTCCCATGCAAATGCTTCTTGATATTTTGTTAACAAATGGATGAGCTTTGTTTCTTGTTCAGGTGTGAGATTAGAATTGATGTTTAAAGTTTTCCCCGGTGCAATTTCCACAGTTTTACTATTTGCAACAGAAGTAACAGGTATCGTTTGGTCATGAATATCTTTCAGGGGATCTTCTTCCAATTCATTATCAAATGTTGCTTCTATCATGTGACACTGTGTGCGAGGTTCAGTTTGAGTAATGAAATTATTAATGGCATCGTCTTCTATTTGATCTTTGAAATCGAGTGCCTCTTGTATAGTTAATGGAGATCTGATGTTATCGGTAAGGTATGATACAGGGTGTTTATTAGTTTTAATCATTGTGACACTTGGCTGCGCTGGAGGATATAGAACTAAATTTTTGCTATTCGGTCCTCTGGTTATGGTCATATGTCCCTGCCGACAGCCAATGTAGGCATCGGCAGTGGCAAGCCAAGGCCTACCTAAAATTAGCGGATGTCCATCAAGTCGGGTTTTTGGATTAATTATCAGGAAATCGGTTGGATACTCCCAGGATTCTACAGAGACCATGACATCATGTAGAGTGCCCTCTGGTCTAACCACGGATCGGTCAGCCAATTCTAACAGAGTAGAGGTGGGTTCTACAGATGTAATGCCGAGATTTTGGCAAGTTGTGGTTGTTAAAATATTAATTGCAGCCCCTAGATCAACTAAGGCATTAGACAGGGTCTGACCATAAATTTGAACAGTTATAATTGGATTCCCGGGGTCTTCATATTTAAGGGGTGTTTCTCTTCCGGATAATAGGTCAGATAAGGTACCGACTACTTGGACTCTTGGATTATTTGTTATATTCCTCCTTGGTTTCTTTATGCACAATTCTTTTATAGTTTTTGCGTATATGGGGATGTCTTGAATGGCTTGGAGGAATGGAATTTTTATGTACAGATTTTGTAATTCTCCCAGAATGTCAAAGTCAGGATATTGTATGGATCGAGGTATGGCTAATCGTTCTGGGAACGGAAGAGAGGATGTGTTTGCTTGATTATGAGTTTGTTGCTTATTTGTCCTCTTGTTGTGGCCCGATGTTCTCTGGGTAGCGATCTTCAATATGGTTTGTTTATCTGCTCGAGTTTTCCAATTATACGTCCGGATCTTGAAGGTTGTTGCACTCCCTCAAATTCCGAGGTCATTTACAGTGATTCTATGATTTGAATAGATTGGACCTGCCTGTTGTTTGGATTGGGATCGGGTTGGGCTGGGAGTTGCGGTCTCAGGTTAGACTAGGGATTTTGTTGTAAAGCTGGCAAAGTAGGTTGAGGGAGCGGAATAGTTCCAGCTGGGTGGTACATCGGTCTTTGCCAGCTTGTCTGCCAGGGTGAACTTTGTGAAGTAGAGGGAGTCAATTGTGAAGGATATGGGCCATTTTGCCAATATGGTGGATATAAAGTGAGTAACCAGTTTGGCTTGTTGATTGACCATGGATTTGAAGAAGGGAAACGATTGTGGTGACCGGTTTTAAATGGGGTTATGAATTGATTTTTCCACATATTACCATATTTGTTGAGCATTATACGTGAGTTTCAAAGAAAGAGGTTGGGTCGAAACATACCAGATTGTCTCGGCTGCCACTGGCGACGCTGGTTGATCAAGTACACCGATTCTGGTTCTTCTTCTGCTTCCTTATATACCGCTTTCAATCTAGGAAGTGAGGGGCAGCTCTCCGTAAGGTGATATTTTGTACAGATGGCGCACGTTTGGACTTTATCCAATGGACATTCCTTGTGGCTATGTTTTTTTCTGCATCGGGGACAGAAGATCGCCAAATTCTGTTATGCCTCCATCTGCTTCTGTTTAGCCTGCACAATATCAAGTTTTGTAGTTAGTGTCCCCAGAATATCAGTTTTGAAATTTTCTAATAAATTTCCAATTTCTGCACGTGTTACTCCTTCTGTTGATACTTTGTTATCTCTTGCAAACCGATCATATTAAATGGGTTTTATTCTTACTGCCTCTCGAACTCTGATACATAAATGAGGATGTCGGTAAATTCTCTTGATAAATATCCCCTTTGCCCATAATGTTTAATGTTTCAATCCATTCTTCCTTCATGCCCCTCATTAATGCAGTTTTTAACACATTATCAGGTAAGGGTAAAGATGCATAAGGTGATCTCTGGAGGTTGTATTGAAAGCGTTCTACATATTCCTCAAGTGTTTCATTAGGTTTTGCTGTCATCTAAAATATTTCGTCTTTTAATTCCTTGTACCTACAATAATCCTGATATTTCTTTAGAAACGAAGCTTTCGTCTAATCCCAATCATTTATAACACCTCCACCTAACCCCATAAACCATCATAAAGCGGCCCCTTTTAATGTGAAATAATTTCAATTTTTGGGGATCGCAGGTGTAATCGTACCCCCTACATAACACATCGAATTTGAATAAGAATGCATCCGGATCTTCTGATGTGAGTCCGTGAAATGTAGGGATATGCTGAAGAGGGATAGCTTTCATGGGTGCATTTGCTGCAGAATCCACTATATGATATTGTAATGTAGAGGTTTGAGTATTTGGCTGGTTTTGAGCATTTGGTTGGTTTTGAGTCATGGGATCGAATATATGCCAATAACCTTCTGGGATATCCAGGAGGGTATTCCTAGGTTGGGTGGCAACGGTTTTGACAGGGATATTTTTAATAGCGCTTCCTTTATCTGGAATAATGAGAATACCAGGTGTCTGAGGAGATTGAATTACTTCAACAATGACTTTCGCAGCACTCCCCTTATCTGGGCTATCTAATGGCTGATTTGTTTCAATAGGGGATTTTGGTTCCTTGGTTTCCCCTTTTTCTCCTTCTCCTTCACAAAAGTTGCTAGATTTCCCTTCCTGCAATAGTTCTGGAGTAGAATTTTCAATTTACTTGAAAGTCCTGCTCTTCGGTTTTGACTATGCATTTCCTCAATGCAGGCTGAGATGGTGATCTGGCTGAGAGCCAGTAGGCGGTTTGAAATGTTTTGCTTGACCCTCTTTTGATGGGCGAGATTGTTTTCTTATAGATTTCGTCTATGAAGGAATTATTAAGATCACTGACTAGCTTAGAGGCTTGGATAGAGGTTTGGTATTCTCTTAGGTCTTCCCCTTAGTCATGTACTCAAAAAATGAACTACAAACACCATTTAAATGACCTACCATGAAAAACAAATCTGATACAAACGGATAGTGGAACAGGTGTTACATGCTCCATACGTAAATTCTTACCTTCCGTTTTTAGGATCAAACTCTCCCTACTTGGAATAATGCCTACTCTGAAAAAAACAAATGGCTACACTCTTTCCCCGGCAACGGCGCCAAAATGTAGAGCTATATAAAGGGTCTCTTTCACCTCTAATTACCTCACATTAATATGTCAATCCGGGAGCGTTTTGTTATTACAAAGAGTGACTCAATCCGAGGCTATCATTTGTCAGAGTAATGCTAGTAGTACAGTGCTTAAGAAATACAAGAGTAAACGGATGCTTATCTGTAACTAAGTTACTTCAAAGAATAAATCACACACTCAGAAAACTCAACAGCTTATCAGTCAAGGGTTCGGCAGTGATAACCCATCCCTTCGGAAACTGATGGAAAGGAAACTAGAGCATAGACCACGAGCCTGGGAGCTAGACAGTGACTGCCAATGCTCACTACAGCTTTAGATCATCTCTCAAACCAACAACTGCAGGCAAATGGAACAGCAAAGCGAATAAAGGATTGAACAGCAATTCTGGAATAGAACAGCAAGTCTAAAATGGAACAGCAATTGAATAACTAAGTCCCGCGGGTTGTAACCAAACTTAATCTATTAACTCAAATACTCTCTATGCAATCAAATAACATTCTTTCACTCTAAAGGAAATTCACACGAATCACACTAAAGGAACAGCAATAACGATTAACGAATTATGGAACAATACTGATAAATTAGAAACGCACACAACACGAACGTTTAGTATAACAGCTCTGTAACATAACAGTAAGAACATGCAATGAACTCGTGAAAGGATTAATAACTTGATGCGGAGTCAACACACGATTCTATCTGCAAAAACCTCAATGATTCTATCTTTAACAGAGCATGTAATATGAACTTATAAAACATATCAAATTACCAAATAACAATGATAAACAAACCACACAGAAGTAAAGTCGTAATGGTACAGAAGCAAGTGTCCTTCGGGGCCGGGCCCTTAGCCTCCAAGGATACACCGCTTGAAGTTAATCCAGTCGCAGAGATGAAATAATCACCAAACTTCCATTAATGCATCGGTCAAAAATACATTGAACCAGTTCTCAACGAAACTTAATAATCAAAGCTGATGTTTTACAGAAATTACATAAAAGCGTATCCTTCATCTCTATATCTATATTATCCCCAACTAACAGTGCTGTCTCTTTATATAAAGACGACGGCGGAGATGTCCAAGTGACAAGGTAAATAAAGCAGCGATCCCTCAGGATCAAAGATCCTGAGGGATTCGCCAAACTGTTAACTCTTCATCCTGTCTTTTCTTTTGCGCTGAGCTGGTGTCTTCTCCTTCTTTTCCGAGCCGATTTGCTTTGATCTGTTTATCTTTGTTTGCGTTCGGTTCTCGTCCAGAGGGACAGCAGTTATCTTGACTTTGTCCTTCCCTTTGGAACGGAAATTCCTCATTTTCTCGTTTTCCTGTATAGAAAATAACCATTATCAGTGGCTAAGTCTTGCATATCAATTCTCACATGTTTTGTTATAGTTCCTTATTACTTCCCAAATTCATGACACAAAAAGGTTCACAAATTCTATTAAAAAGCCACTGAAATAATCATCAAAAGCATACCTTTTTAGTACTCCACAATAAGGTGATCATGTTTTTCCATAGCTCTGAAACAATGTTGAGAATCTGGAGGGGTTATAAATTCTCTTCTTGATAATTACTTGTGAGCTTGTTTGCTTATGTATTATTCTTAGTTAATCCTTCATTAAGTCAATTACAAAAGTGTACAGGACACAAATCATTTAAGCAAAAGTAATACTTTTATTATAGGAAGGTAAATCATAGATTTACCTTCCTTTCATTACACTTTATAATTCATCACAACCCTTGCGATATCTACATTGTAACCTTGTAAGTATCCACACTGTATTCTTCTCAAACTAGATTCATCAATCCGCAGTCTATACCTTCAGTCTATACCTTCAATTTACACCTTCAGTCTACGCCTTCAGTTACTTCTATTTTAGGTGAATATGCATCCCTTTTAGCTACTTTACCATCTTAGATAAATCCAAAAACTCTATCTTGGTTGACCAAAAATCTTCCTCCTCAAATGAGCCACAAAAAGCTTATTTATATAGACAATCTAATTGTCTTTTAGACCAACCAGTTAGCATAATAGGGAGCCGAATTTATGGTTAATTATAGGCCGACATGAAGAATATATATTTCAGCGTTTATAATATTATATTTGTGCATATTTTGGGAGTCACCTCTTCATGGTATTTTTCAAAAATCTTGGAGTATATTTGTTGACTACATCCTTCATGATCATGACTCTTAAATACATCTTATTATTTTGACTTATTCTTTACATAATAATATAATTACATAGTCAACATGAAGACTGACCTAGTTATACTTTTCAACATGCCATTGAATTCACACATACATATTATAACAGAGAAAACATAAAATGATAAGATCAATATCAATAAAAACATATGAGCAAGCATTTTTATCAATAAACATACATGAAAATCTAGTTTAATCATCCATAGTTGGAGAGAAGCCATGTTGAGCAGAGGAACGTTGGTTACATCCTTATATGGCACGTAACCTCGGTCCCATAACTTGGTGAGTCACTGTAGCCTTGGCCCGTGTCCATGTATGTTTCTGTAAACTTGGCTGGCATTCGTATTATAATTTCCATAGCTTGCTCTGCCTCAAAACCACATAATTGTAAGATTTGACCCTTGTCATTGTAACCTAAGCACGTGTTCCTATATTTCCTTGCGTCCCTGTAACCTCAACCTTGTAACCTTGCACTTTGACACAAACCATGTCCTCATAGAGACAATTTAACTTATTGAAAAGGAAAATAGGAGAGGTTTTAATTGGGATTGTAAATCAAATTTGGAAATTTTGACGTTAATAACTAAAATTTTAGGATACAGGAAATACATATAAAAAAGTATTAAAATTAAATTTTTATATGAGATTGCTAACAAAATTCTAGACATTGAAAAATTCTTACCATACTTTTTATACCATATAACTAATATTGTTGTTGGCTTCAAAATGTTGGAGCTATAGTACCTGTTATCCATTGGTTGATGACATGACTGTCGATTGATAATTTGTTTTCTAATTTGTTTATGAGGGGCAGAAATTTGATTTGATACTATAGCAACAATGGCATCAAGCGAGCCCTACAGAGACCCCTCCATGAGAGGAGGAAAATCAGGTACATTGTTTGTTTAGTTATGTCATGTTCTCAAGTAGGTTATCTTTATTGTTTGTTGTGAAAAATTGATTAATGTGAATTTTTTTTGTCTTGCATAGGTGGACGCACTCATATGATTTGTGCACCTAGACAGGAAATTGCACAAGAGGATCCTCATATACTTGTTCCCATTCTCCCCCAATTTCATAGAACCCATCTTGAGGATTATATTATACACGGTATAGGTACACAATAGATCAATTGCTAGTTAAAATGTTCAATTTTACATTATATTCAATGTTGAACATGTGAATTTTTTTTTTCAAATTACATTTGTTTAATGTCAAAACATTATGCTCCATAGGTGAAAATTTAGGAGTTGGGGTTGGCCCTATTACTGGTGAGGGGCAAAGTAGAATAATGTATCAGCTTGTGGCATCCATCCCACACTTAGATACTTCTCCTCCAGGTAATATCTAAAGGAAAATTTATTATTCGATGTATGTTTAATGTGAAACTTATTGTGTGTCTCATGTACTTGTGTTATAAAAGAATTTAATGTTTTGTAAAGTGGGTGTTAGAGACGTTCATTCCTCGGAAGGGAACCATCGTAGTATAAGAGAAGAGGAAGAGAAAGTTTCTCCACCAGGTATTCTCAAATGACCAGACAAATTTTTTAAATAGAAATTTTCCTTATAAATTAATTAATTTTCAATATGTGCAATAATTTAACATGTTACTGGTAGTGGTGGTTGACCTCCTAGGGGAAGAGGTCGTAGGGTTCATGAGTTTTCTCAAAATCCAAGCTATGATCCCCTTTACACCCATCCTGGTGATATTCCTGAGCGAATGCCTTGGGAAGATACCATCTCCTTACTTACTGTTTATGGGATGAGGGAGAATTCCACGAGATTGTGCAATGAATTTCAAAGTTGCAATTTCTCTTCCCCTAGTCGAAATTGTCTCCAAATTGCTTTGCACAATTTGGAGAGTTTGATAGAGACTTATCGTGGGGTTGGACCATCAACCCAAGTTTTTTTTGACATGATGCAAAGGAGGAGAGCATCAGTGATCGGTATCCATTCCTACAATGAAGTTAAAAGTATGGTCACTAAAGAAATGGCCTTGTCACTATTTGGCTTGTGGCCTAAAGACAAAAAACATCTGAATATTGCAAGATTCAATGATCCCAATATTGCACCTTATATTTATGATAAGTTCATGTATGCATACGAGAAGTTCCCAAATAATGATGAGGTGCCACAATATTTTGTTAGGATGTCATTTTCTCAATTCCGAGAGCACATGGACCCCAACTATATAGATAGTGGGTCCAAATCCTATGGAGCTGGAAAAGGTCGTACATATGAACAACTTGATGTTATGCGAGATGTTGGGTTTAGGCCTCCAGCACCTCGTTTAGCACCTCGACCACCTAGGGTAGTTACACTTCCATAGGAGGTAGCCCTTATCTCCAGTGTTTCATCACAAATGAGGGAGAAGATACAAGAACATATTGCAGCTGATTTATGAGGGGTGGAATTCGGCTTAGGGACAAGCCAACCTTTATCTAGTGCAGGAGTTTGTTCATTTCTAATTATTTCAAATTATGTGTTGATGGAGATGGAACGAGATGAGCTTATGGAGTATGCACCCTCATGTACAGACCTCTACGAGTAATCCATTACATGGCAAATGCACACCATGGGCAAGGTATGCATTACGCGAATTTTGAGGTCTAAAATGAGCCTCGTAAGGAAATAATAAAATAACAGCTAAACCAATAAAATAATATTTATGAATTTGCAATTCACTTTTTCCACCACAATCGATGTAACCATAGTTAAATTCAATTCAAAAGTTGTACCAAAATAAAATTACTAAAAAAATTGTATTGATGTGACTATAAATAAGAATGATCTTTTCAAGAAAAAATCATTATCATTTAACAATTAATGCATTTGTCCTTTGTACTTAAATAGCTTAAAATAAAATATAGATATAAATTTATAATTCTTAATTATATTATATGTTATTAATTAAAATTTATATTATTTAAATTTTATAATAACATGTAATTAATATACTATATAAAAGTAATATAATATAATATAATATAATATAATATAATATAATAAATGTATAGGGATATGCATTGTTTCTTTCAAGAAATATGAAATGACAATAATATATTTTTATTCAAAAAGTGTGGAATGAAATTTATTATGAGTACTTTACTTTGACTTTAAAAGTACTTAGAGCACTACCATGGTTAACCATGAGTTTTTATCCACCATTGAGAATGTGACAAGTAAGTACCTTTAATTGAAGCAATGCCACTTCAAGCATTAGGGATGATGTCATCCCCTAAAATGTGATTGGTTCTCCTAAAGTGAATTTTGATTGTACATTTTCTTTAGGAGGCCCATTTTAGACCTCAAAATTCCCCTAATGGTACAAGCATGTTTTGAACTATTTTAAAATACACATTTATAAGATGAGCTAGAGTGCATGTAACATGTTTTTTGGTGTATATAAATTTAGTCTCCATGCTAATATATTTATTTAACTTATGCAATTTACAAAATTCTTAGAACAACATTGCCTTGCCCCTGATCCTCATTATCTAGATCATGGACATGATCATGTATAGGTGCCACATTCATTACTATCTATCTATATTTTTTTACGTTTTACGTCAAATTGAAATTGAATTTATGTCACATAATTTTATATGGTATGACTCTTAACATTATGGAATTTTCAGGTTAGCGCTACACATCAAGGGCTGGCTGAAGAGATTATTCCTTCTCGGGTTCTAGTCATGACACAAGTATCGATACTTTTCGTTAATCATATTTATAATGTTTATTATATTTCTTTTCACAAACTTTTCTATTAAATTTGGTTTCTACTTTTCAGGCTACAGATAATATTGACATGATGCAAACTAAGCCTCAAGGAGATTGTGTAGGCTCTGGGTTAGAGAGTCTACATTAAACCATGGTAACCTCTTACAATTTCTTCATTGGTATCATTGCCACATTATAAATAGGCTATCTAGTGAATTTATAGATAGTTGAGAGGTTCCTTTAGGTATCTAGTGAATGATAAAACTAATATTTAATTTTTCAGTAAAAACTTTGAGCCATAGTCAATTCAGTAGGTTACCGACAGTATAGGTGCTTCATTTGGCTTAGAGTAATATGAACATTTTTTTCTTTGACCATCTCAGACACTGTCACAATGTCAATATGTCATACTTCCTACTCAAGTCCCTGCAAAATAAGGAAGCCCATGCACAAAAACCAAACATACCAGCATATTTCATCTCTCACCATGGCCTTATCAGGTTACTCATGGTACAAGCTCTAAACAAAGCAAGAAAATCTTGTGAAGAAGTAATTGCAAATCCAATGGTTACAACTTCACTAAATGAGCCCAATGTTGTGTGACTCCACCCATTGCAATTGCGAAGGAGGAATAATATATTTTCATGAATCCCTTGTCTACAAAGTACCTACTAATTCATATTAAGGAAGAAGAGACAAATTCTATTACACCATAGAAGTATAGTGATATTGACATTAAGATAATTAGTAGCAAACCAACCACCAAGAGAATGATAGGGCATAAAAATAAGCCCCCTTGTGTTCCAGGAAAGAAGAGGACATGATACATTCCTACCAACACCCAAACCCCTGCTACTCCAAAAAAGCAAGTAAGGACAGAAGAAATCCTAGAACACCAGGAAGACACTACCCCTACTGAAACATAAGAAATAGTAGATTCAGTGACCTAAGGTTGGAAGAATTTGGTCTGGTTGTCTTGATATTCCATAATAACCAGCAAGGAGTGATCTACACTACATATTACTGATTCATAACTGTTTTCCTGTAATAATGTGGATGTGATCTCTTAGGGGAAACTCTATAGATATGACAGTGGACTGCATTCCCCAACTATTTATAGGCCTATCACTTAGAGCCTTAGGTGCATAACTGCCAGATGGCTTGCATTACTAGCACTTGTGGTGGCCCAATAATGGTTATGGAAGACTATGGAATCAATATTCTTTAAAAGACAGAATTGCAAATCATGCTTCCCTTGTGACAAGTTTTCATCTATCCTATACAAACCTTTAACAACAATCATTTGGATAGTATTATGTGCTCTCATGTGATGGAAAAATGGGAGTTTCGAGAAAAGGGAGCAGTATGTGGTTTGACAGAGTTCACAAAAATCATCTTCAGGACAGCTACACATATCTCATGGCAGATCATGTCCACTGTTGCATCAAAATTGATGACATTTTTCATTTGCAAGTACCCAGGTTCTATTGTAGCCCAACAATGACAATATTCCATCCTGCAAACATTTTGGTTTCAAGGTTTCCTAGTTTTTCATGATGACTAAGCACAAATGAAAGGACAATTGTATGTATGAGGTGGCTACATTAATTCACTAATTTCAAATTGCAACCTTATTTTGGCACATGCTACAGCAAGATAGGAAATGAATAAGCTCTACTGAGTAGTAGTTTACATTAGAATAAGCTCTTTTGAGCAGAAGTCTTCAATTCTTACATTCATGGGCTTTAATGTTTTGTTCTTTTCTTTGAAGGTTTAGTCATAATGACAAAGTTGTGATCTCATTAAGGAATTAATCGTTCATGCCAATACTTAAACACTGTATACTTAATATGGGCGCAAGTTTTCACAACAAATTCTTAGTTTCATTGTCCATGGCATGAACAGTGGCAGCCCATTCTATTACGATGCAACCCTCCGGAAGATTGATATTTAGTTCTCGGCTTTTTTCTTTTTCTCATCTATCAAATTTGAAGGGCCAACTTGGTATAGATTTCACAATGTTGCAAACTAGGATCCTTGTGCTCCATTTTTAGTTCATCAATCTGTAATAATATCTCACTGTGAGCTTCATTATGCTCTATTAAGACATTGTTCGGGAGTGATTTCATGTTCTAGTATAGCTCGATTATACATAGATATTAGTTTTGGCACCCTAAAGTATGGCCTGAATCAATCACCCACTCAACCATAGAGGCGAAGACCTCCTCAACAACTTGCTTATCATTTTGAACACGAAATTCAATATCAACATAGTTGATTTCTTGTTGTATAGGAGAAGTGGTTTGGGAATGATACCTTTGTGCTTCCTTATGAGCTTGAAGTGTGCCTTGAGCACTCCCTTGTACTTGAGAAGAGGACCCTCAACAAGATTTGGATCTTTGTCATGGCATTGGAGTTGTCAAGAAGGGGAGTAATTGAGTATGGGTATGCACAAAGGTGAAGAATTGAAATGGATATAGCCATGTCCAACAGGAAGGAGCTTCAATGGTGTAAACACCAGGTAAGGCTAAGCGTAAATGAATTTAATGTTGGAGAGGAGAAGGTGTAGGGTTGTGGGTGTTATCACTCAGATTTTCCTTGAAGTTGTTGGGAAGAGGAAAGGGATCCGAGGTAACCACATACCAACTCTTAGGTACAAAATCTAGCCAATCTGTACCTAGAGAGGGCTCTCTCTTTAAGTTTTAACTTTGTTTTGAAAGATATTAGGCTAGTTATGAAAGTTTAGGAATTTTGATTGTGTTTGGGTGGCGGAATTCAATAAAAGAGGGGTATGAATGAAAATTTTAGGACATTGGGCTAATGGAGTCAAATAAAGATGACTTAACTGGATTTAGTTTCTTAACAAGGGATGGTTTCACAGGGCAAGGTAATCAAATAGGGAAAAATTAAAGATCCAAGATGAATGGAATGGACTCGAAATGGGTGAAGGGAAATTAAGAATCCTTCAGCATATTCAAAAGAGGGAACTTGATTGACTATTAATAAAGAGCAATTAAGAATTCTTTACCAAATAATCAAAATGAATAAACTAGGAAACAAGAGCAATTAAGAATTCATTGTTCATACTAGTTCAGAGAAAACATTAAGAATAACAACGAATGAAAACAGATTGCACTTAAGCACTTTCTGAATTATTCTTTTTCATTTATCATTCAGATATGAAACATAGATAGTATAATAAACAAGTATAAAACTCTAAAACATAAGAGATAGATGACTTACTGATCCGTTTTCTGACTCAAGAATCCTGTGAAAATTCCTTTGCATCAATTCTTTATCTATCTAGCCATGCGAAATTTGTCCAACAATACTTTATTCCAAAATAATCAGTATTACAGCAAAGTCTAAGAATCCACCCCCTCAATACTCCGATTGAGGGAGTATTTATACAAAAAATTATAAAAAATATCTCCTAACAGAGCGAGATATATTTTAGGATAATTCATGAATATGTTACAAGAAAATAGAGACATATGGTCTCGTAGATAGGAGAAAAGGTAACCGATGTTGTGTTGTTCCTACTTTTTGTGAGTGTGCCGAAGGCAGGCCCTGTGATTTGGCTTTCTGCTGTCTTCTTTGGTAACTCTATACTGGCTACTCTGTTTTTACTGATACTCTTTACCTGTACTGATACACTTTGACCTGTTTGATCTCTGTTTATCCTTTGTACCCTTACTGTAGTAAATAATGAAAATTTATCCAAGGATATTTTTACAGAATATCCAACATGTCTTCCAACCATTGTGCTTCTGGTATTCTGGTTCTTTGAAGCTTTCTCAGCGTCTCATCAGTTTCTGTGTATTTGAAAAAGTAGGTTGAATTGGAAATAAGTGCTTTACCTCATGTTCAAGATGAAACAAATTTTCCAGACTGCCATGAAGAATTTTGCCTGTAGGCAATGCTTTTGCTGCTGATGAACTTGTTGATGAACTGGCCTGGTTGTCTGCATACTTATTCAATTTCTCAACATAGCTTTGATGACTCATTAGTTTATCATGAGAAACTAAAGGACTTGGCAACCCTTTACTCTGCAAAATATCCAATCTCTTTGTAAAAGAATTGATTTCTTCCTGCATATCATGGCATCTTTTTTCTAGGTTTTGCATCAGAGTTATTTTAGTAAAAACCTTTTTTACCTCCAAAATTGTCCCTATTCTGTCTTGGATGCCCAGCTCTTCAAGCTGATATCTGTTCTTGGTATTTAAAAACTATATGAGCTCATTGGCTTCTTCAGGAATATTCTCTAATTCTTCCCTTGCATTTTTAACTTCTTCTAGAGCTAGTTTAACTAAATCATTTTGCTCATACATTATTTGGATTGATGGCCAGACATCATTTATTGATTGAGTGATGTTGGCCCAAATAATTTCTTTTATTTATTTCAAAGGTTTCTCCAATGTGAGATCCTTTTCTAATGCTTTCACCAATTTTTCTAACCTGTTGATCTCTCTTGTCTTTTCTGCAACATTTATCTTTGAGAGATCATACTTTTGTTCCAAGGTAGTAAATTGTTCTTTAAATTGCTTTCTAGAGTTCTGTAACTTGGAGTTTCAATTCCTCCGTTGATTTTATTAATTCTTTAGTGCTCAAATTGGAAGTGTTGCCCCGTGATAGTCCTACTGACTGCCCTATTGTTGATCTACCTGTGACTACTTCTGTTGTGGATGCTGGGATTTTTGGTGCTACTATTGTCCCAAGTGTAGAAGGGACTATTGTTGAGACTACTGGTATCACGTTGGGAGGCTGAGAGGTCGACTCTCCTTGCTTGTCCTTTAATGTTTTTTCAAGTTCTTGTTCAGTCTCATTCAATTTCTCATTAATTTATAAGAGCAAATCCATCAATTCTTCTTCAGATTTCTGTTTTATGACTTTAATAGTCTGTGGATGCCTTGACGGTGGAAACTTTAATTGTTTCCTTAGGGCTGAAATATCGTCATATTTCTTTTTGATCAATTCTTTTGTAGCCTTAACATCTTTGGGATTGTGGCCCAATCCAATAATTATTTCTTCCAAAGCTTTTATTGTGTTGTCCTTGGCCTAGGAGGAAGCTTTTTCAAGATGTAGTTGAGCGGTTGTATTATCCAAGGAATTTTGTAATTTTTGGGCCATCATTGACTTACCAGTCAAAGTTGAATAAATCATCTCTCTAGTTTTCTTATGTAATTCAATTTGATCCAAAGGATAAATGTCCTTTGCCATGACTTCAAAGTTGGTTCTAACATAGTCTGCTGTTGTTTGAGGCTGCTACACTTTAGGCTTGAAATGACTCATCACCATTTTACCTTCCTGGATGTCATAGGCTGACATCAATCTCTGTTGATTTTTGGGAGCCATATTCAAATATTGATTATAAAATTGAAGTCTTAATGGATCATTTCTAGCTTTTATGTTTATAAATGTTTTCTAATATCCCAAGCATCCTTTACTGGTGGTTTAAAGGAATATACTTTTGTACTT
Organism: Pinus albicaulis; assembly: GCA_034641835.2. Taxonomy (NCBI): domain Eukaryota; kingdom Viridiplantae; phylum Streptophyta; class Pinopsida; order Pinales; family Pinaceae; genus Pinus; species Pinus albicaulis. The sequence goes on along the minus strand of CM076574.1, from coordinate 1,063,150,958 downwards.
TTTTGTCTTTCTAGCCCTTTTCTTTGTGAGTTGGTGGATGTCCCAATGATTGTGAATGTTTGTTAGTTGTCTAATTCTTCTTCTGAGAGAGGATTTAATATTTTATTTTTGATACCAGGCTGTTCTGAAGGTCCAATGATAGGGGTAGCTATTTATGCATCTCTCTTTTTTCATTTTTCTTCATTGAGAGGGGTTTGCAAGATTGAAATTTCTGCCACATTGATCTGAGTGGGAGAAGTCTGTATTTGGGCCTGTTCCTTCGAAGTTTCAGGCTGCTCTACCATTTTGAATTGCTCTGTGATTTGTGTACTATTCTCCTTTTCCTTTCCTTTGGATGTTACTGTGGCTGGTGCGCTGGTTTCCTACAAATATTGCTGAGAGGTTCTGGACTAATTCGGCTGCAAGTTTCTTAGAAAGGTGGCAGTTGGGAATCTTCGATAGTTGGCTTTGACGTTCTTTTCATGGGAACACTGGTCATAGCATAGAGTAATGAAAATGAAATTTTATTTCTTTTTATTAACAAAATCAAGGTTGGCGAGGTTTTATTTTCAGACGAATGACGTACGCCGGAAAAGGGTTTTGTCCTATGAGGAGGGCGGTAAGCGGTATGCATCACACCGCTTTTGGGGATGGGTGGTATTTAGCTGGGAGCCAGCGATCACATAGACCTTGCGACGCGTGGCGGGGTACTATTTACAAAACCACTTAGTGATCGCGTGCTATCATTCGGTCATGGGGGGTGATGCGATATGGATGGCAGCCGTTTGATGTGGAGGGGTTGATCGGACGACTATCCGGGAGGCAAGATGACGGGGAATTAATAAGGGCAGGCCCAATACAATTTTAAGATTTTAATTATATCGGGAGAAATATGATTGGTGGGATAAGCTATTAATTAACCGTGAGGGTTAATTAATCCTTTTTTAATGTGGTGGAGATTTGGGCTCTTAATTAGTTACAAATTTAACTAATTAATCCGATTTAACACAGTATTATGGTTATATTTCAACCAAGGGGCGGGATATATAATATTTGGGGATTTTATATAATTATAATAATACAGGAATGGGTTGATTTATATAGGGAATTAAATAATAAAGTTAAAAGTTAATATGTGAAAGTGAATGAAAAGCACTAAGAATAAAACATTAAGATTATGTATTTAACTTATGCTTGAAAAAAGGATTTTTTATGGAATATTGCATAATTTTCCTAAGTAAAATAGGATTTTACTTAGGAAAATAATTATAGAAGTAAAATGAATGGCTTATGGATGGTTTTAAGTACTTAGGATTTTTAAATTATTGGGCCGAGGGTCTGGTCCCTCCAAAAGTCAAGGAAATTCATTGAGCCCCTCTAATTTTCAAATGCCTTAGTACTTAGGGGAAATTAGCAAAAATTTTTAGGGAAAAATGAGAAGGGAAGTTAATCATTTGACCTTGTTTCGCTTGAAATTCTTCCAGTGTAATGTCTGTCTTGCACTTGTGATGAAAGTAAAGATTAACACATTTAGAGTCATTATCCATCACATGTAATTTTGCAAGATCATCTACCTACCCTACCTACTTTAACCTAGCATTTTTTCTTCTTTATTAGGGTGCACTTAGACTGGCAAACCCTTATCACACTTTCTTTTCTTTTACATGTAGAAATCTATCTAAGTCTAACCTTATTACATCCAAGGGCTCAGATTAAGCTGTTGAGCTCCTTTTATTTACTCTACCTATCTACTTATCTGCCAAGATTAAACAGTTTGGTCAGATTTTATTCTCTATCTCTAAAACATAAAATTCAAATATGAACTAGCCAAGCTTAAGCTATTTGACTGTTCACTAATTGTGGCATAAGTTACAAGTTGCACACAATTTTTTTATTACATAAGAGCAAAAAGTAGTGGCATTTAGACTTGCACACTTTCCTTGGTCTTTCTTTTGGTGGGATTCATTTTCTTTTACGTTTTTGGCCATTTTTATTCTTTTCACCCTTTTATTTTTCTTTTAGGGTATACCCTCTTTACATTTTTTAATTTTATTTTATTTTTTTGACAATATGGAAAACCTTTGCAACAAGGAAAGGTATGAACATATTACATAGCCCATCAAGTCAATCATGATATATGACACCTATTGCTATAGGAGCATAAAACTGGCTACACTTGGGGATAGCTTTTTCTGGTGAAAATTCAAAAACAGTAGGTCAGTTGGCCTCAGAATGATTTTGACTGAACTATGGAATCTTCTTCTTCTTATTGCTTTATTGTATGTATGACAATGATACTTCTGAAGCTTAGGGCCTTCTCCTCGGACTTCAACTCCAGCAAGTTACTATCCAATCAAAACTATAACATTACAAAGGATATAGTATGTACATGTTAAAAAAACAGGATATCCTAATAAGTAGGATAAAATTAATGTTTCAACATTCGACCATTGACTGGCCCATTTTCAATTTCTGTACCATCCAAGTTTTTCAAAAAATATGTATTGTTTCCTTGTAAGGCATGGATAATATAAGGTCCTTTCAACAGGAATTCAAACTTCCCATGTTTTCCCTTATCCTCTCTTCTGGAATCCCATCTTAATACTTTGTTTCCAAGTTGGAAATATTCTGCCTTGGTTCTTTTATCAAATATCTTCTTTAGTTTCTCTTGAAATACTTGGGATCTCTGATATACTTCCTCTCTGGTCTACTGCAGATTGATGGTCTGGTTTATCCTACTTTGAATATAATTTGGTTCAACCTAAGATTCTTGAAGCAATTTCATTACAGGAACTCCTAAAGATGAAGGAAATACAGCCTCCATGCCATAGAATAACTCATAAAGACTGGTCCCAATAGATTTTTTGGTGGTGAGTCTGTCTGCCCATAGTGCATTTGTAAGTTTCTTGTGCCAATTTTTCTTGTTTTCCTCCAAAAATTTCTTAATAATATTAATGAGACTCTTGTTGGAGGACTCAGCTAGTCCATTACCTTGAGTGTAATAGGCTATGGAATGGCTTAAGGTGATAAGGTATTTGTTACAAAAACTTATCATCTTCTTGGATTTGAAGGCAGCATCATTATCAGTTATGATTTTATCAGGACAACCAAATCTTCATAATATGTTGGTTTCTAAAAATCCTATGATCATGGTGTCGTTGGCTTGTCTGGAAAGAATTTATTCTATCGATTTGGTGAAATAGTCTATGGTAGTGAGGATCCATTTGTGTTGGCTAGAATAAGGAGGATGGATTTTTCCAATAAAGTCTAGGCCCCATTGTTGGAAGGGTTTTTCTGTGGAAATTGGTTTCATGGGTAAAGGTAATAGTTTTCTCTTGCCTTCAAAAATCTGACATTTATGGAAAGTAGTGACAAATTTATTTACATCATAGAACAAGGTTGGCCAATAAAATCCAGCCCTTAGGATCTTGTCTGCAGTTTATTTCTAGTAAATGTGTCCACCACAGTCTCCTACATGAAATTCTTGGAGAGCCTTGTTAGCTTCATCTTTTAATAAACAATTCAATAGAATACCTTCATGATTTTTTCAAAAAGGAGCATTATCTAAAATACAAAACTTTGAAGATGTCATCTTTAAAAACCTTTTCTTTGTTCTGGATAACCCTGGAGGAGCTTGCAGGTTTAATAGTACATAAATTATATCAGCATACCAAGGTGAATCTAAGAAGGCCTGGTTGATTTGTGGAGTCGCCATCTCATGTTCGTTATCCAATTCATTAATGTCCAGGGCTTGACAATTTGTTTCTGTCATGAGTTGGGCCAATCCCCGTCCTTTTATAAGCTTTGTAGGTTTTATTTCAATATCATACTCTAATATGGTAGCAATGCATTTACCTCTCTTGCCCTCAATTCCATCCTGAGTTAGGATGTCTTTGACAACAGCATTTGGTACATAGGCTATCACATGAGAGTACAATATGTAGATTCTAAAGTCTTTAATGGCTTTTACAAGTGAAAAATCTTGTTTTTCCATGATGTTGTATTTTAATGATGCATCTCTTAGTGCTTTACTAAAAAAGGCTATTGGTTTCTCACATCCTTGATCATCCTTTTGTAATAAAATAGCCGCTATAGTGTGTTCTGATGAAAATGAAAATATTATGAAGTCTCTATCAAATTGTGGACTTGTAAGGACCGGTGTTCTGGTCAAAGCCATTTAAATTTCTTCAAATGCTTGTTTGGCTTCTACTATCCATTTAATACTTGAATCCTTTTTTAACATATTGTTAAGCAATCTAATTAGTTCATCTAAGCTAAATATGAATCTTCTCAAAAAATTGGTTTTTCCTAGGAAAGCTTGAAGTTCTTTGACATTTCTAGGGTGAGGTATCTACAATATAGCTTCTATTCTAGCATGATCAATTCTAATACCATCTTTGGAGATGATATGGCCCAAGATTTTACCTTCTTCTAGACCAAACAAGGACTTTTTTGGATTGAAAGAGATACCATATTTTCTACATTTTAGGAATACTTGTCTGAGATGGTCCAAATGATGTTGATCTAATTTAGAAAACACAGTTAAATCATCTAGATATATAACAAGAAAATCATGAATTTCTTTTGCAAATGCGATGTCCATTGCTCTTTGGAAGGTTGCTCTTGCATTTTTAAGTCCAAATGGCATTTTAACATACTTAAATGTGCCCGATGGTGTTATGAAAGCTGTTTTTTACTGGTCATCAAGATGAACCAGAATCTGGTTGTATCCTGAAAACCCATTTAGAAGAGAAATCCTAGAAGCACCTACTACCCTTTGTAAAATGTGATCCATTTTGGGCAAAGGGTAATTATCCTGCAAAGAAACCTTATTCACATTTCTTAAATCAACACATAATCCGATCTCTCCAGTTTTCTTCCTAGTAGGTACTAAATTAGACACCCATGCTGAAAAACTAATGGGAGCAATTATCCCTACTTCATACATTCGTTTGATTTATTTTTCAATTAAGGGCAGCAGTACAGGGTTAATTCTTCTAAGTTTCTGTTTAAATGGTTTTTGATTTTCTTTCAGAGGTATTGTATGTTGAATTATAGAGGTGTCATATGATTTCAAGTCTTCATAACTCCAGGCAAAGACATCCCGGAATTCTCTCACTAGTTCAACATATTTTAGTTTTTGTCAACATGCAAATATTTAGATAACTTTATCATTTTTGAATTTTCTTCGGTTCCCAAGTTATATTCCTCAATATCTGTTTTCAATGGTTCCATCTTAGGTTTCTTTGGAATATCATTAGAATCAAAAATATCTTCCAGAGGAGTTAATCCTTTAGAAAAATGATTGTATTTTAAATTAATGACCTCAGATTCTCCTTCCACAATCTCATCGACATCCATTTTTTTAAGGTCTTGCATTTATTTTTTGGTGAAATTTGTTGGATGAAGCATTTGAATTTCATTTTCTTCAGAAATGTCTGTTTCTTGCTCATTGGTTTGATCAAATTCAATGACTATATCTTCATCTATGTTACTGTTAGAAAATTCTTGGTCTAAAGTCAGGAAATTGTTAATCTGCTCATCACTTGCAAATACTTTCCAGTTCTTAAAATTGTTGGGTATGGCTGGTCTATGTATAATCTCAGCTATGAACTGATGATTAGGTTTGAATGGTAATTTACAGGTGTTGGCAAACATTGCTAGACTATGGGCGTGTAAGTTTTGTTTTCTTGGAATTTTCGCAAGCTGAGCTTGTAGAAAAGTATTGAGTACCTCTACAATTAATCCTCTATATTCTCTTACTCTGGGATCGTTTGTGAGATAGTATGTCATTTAATCTGTTGAATAATTAAATCAAAATCTCCTATGAAAGATACTCTAATTTCCCCTAATCTTTTGACAAGTTTAAGACCTAGCAAAAGAGCTTCATATTCTGCCATATTATTGGTGCATTTAATGTTTAATCTGTAGGCATGGCATTCAACATGATCATTTTCAAGGTTGTGCACCCAAACTCTAGCTCCTTCTCCTAATTTTTTAACTGAACCATCAAATTCTAAATGCCAAAGAATTTCATGTTCATAATTGGTATCAGGAGTTTCAGGAACTTTTTTAACAGTGAGATTTGGTTTTTTACTTTCTTCTGGTTTCTCTTGGGTATATGATGTGTCACTGTTCTCAAATATTTCCTGGATTTTAACACTAGATTTTTTATTTGTAATTTCTTTTGGTTCTGCTGCTGGAACTTCTAATTCAGTGGGAGGATCAATTTCAACATTATAAAGAATAAATGAATCCATATCAGAGTGTACCGAGTAGATGGGGAAATTTTCGGGTTTCTCCTGACTACTGACTACATATTTCATTAAAGTTTCTCTATATAGTTTATTTGGGTGTCTGAACACTGAAATAGTAGCGTATGACATGTCCAATTGAAGGGATCCTTGAAGCTTTGCACCCCAAGATCTGGATAATAGCATGCCATATTTTGGAGGAATATCTGCTACTACTATGTCCATCAAGATTGTTTTTGCAGGGTATTGAACCAGTGAAACACACAAGTCTTTGATTAATCCTAAACATCTCACCTGACTTGAATCGAAAGAAAAGAGATCTTTGTATGGCCTGGTGATATCTAGGTTTAATTTCTCCATTACAGATTTGGGCATTAGATTGTGAGATGCCCCAGAATCAAGCATGGAATTTTGAAGTATTTTATCATGTATGTTTAAACTTACATAGAATGGAGGAGTTCCTCCATTAACTGGTTTTCCATTTACTTTAAGGCCAAAGAGTAATTTTGGTTGGTCATCAAAAACGTTTACTGAGTCTTCACTTCCAGTGATCTTGAGTGATCCATTGATATGACTTTGGTAGACATCATGTTTAGATAATTCAGATAATGGAACAATTATTTTTAATTTGCCTATTTCGACCTCTAGATTAAAAGGTTTTTCAGTCTGAGTTCTTGTATTTCGGAAAGTTGGATTCTCTTTATCTTCTCTATTTTTTGTATTTTTCTCCTTCTCAGGAGTGGGGTTGTGGGCTGAGGTTGTTTCTGAATCAACTTCTGGAGGTTCCTCTACATTTCCTTTGGGAGGAAGGGTATTGGAGAGTTGTCTATTATTAGGTTGATTATCAGATACATCTTCAATGATTGGATTAGCAGGATTATGATCTGATCTAGAAAGAATATGTACAGGGGTAGTATTGGTTTTACCTTTGACGGGATTTTTTGTAGCTTTCTGTTTATTTGTTTTAGGGACATCAATTCTTCTGCTCCTCAGATTATATTGCTTGTGGAATTCATAAATGGTTGTATCATATCCCTCCTTGAAGTCAAATGATTCTCCTGAATGAGTTTGGAATTGTTTAAGAATGTGAGCTTCTTGATCATCTTGGGTCAAGAAAACTTCCTGTTAATTATTGCGTCCAGTTAAGTTGTTTATTTGAGTATCCTCTATTGGTTCATCAGAATTTGAGGCTTCAGCATAATTTTCCTGTAATGGGGGCCTAATTGTTTGGTCAGGACTAGTCTTTCCAGTGTTTTGGTTTTGTTTCTTTCTGAAATTTGGATTTCTCCCAGTATTGATCGGTTGACCATCCCAAGGATATTTCCTTTCAATATTTTCTACTCTATCTCCTAGCCTTTCCATCCCTTTAATAATAGCATCCAGTTTCTGTTCAAAAGCTGAGGGTTCTTCTTTTAATGGTATTCTCCTTTCACTTCTAGTTTTGGCTCGTTTAGATATCAGGTTGGCTTCAACACTAATAGCTATACTTTTTATATCTTCTAAAGTCAAAGAATATCTTTCCCTAAGCTGGTATGCCATATCAGAATCAAATCCATCAGGGAATTTGATCAATGCTAAATCTGGAGGAGGTCTAAGGTTTTGAGGAATAGTTTTGTAAACATTATTGAACCTAGTGCAATAATATTGCACAGTTTCTTGTGTTCCTCTCTTCAGGTTTTCATATTCTGATAAGATTTGGAGAGGATCTTTCTTCTTTTCCCATCTGTTTAAAAATGTTCTATAAAGAGCTTCTGGGTCAGTGATATTGTTTGCAGGAAGGGCTCTAAACTAGGTTCTAACTTCTCCAGTAAGACTTTCAACAAATATTCTCATTCTTACATCATCAGCATCAATTTCATATATTTCAAAATAATCGGTCATATTTTTACTATGCTATTTTGCGGTGTAAGTACCAGAACCATCAAATGGAGTGATTTTACTTTGGTAGTCTTGAGGCATAGCCCTTATATTGGATATTAATACCAAATGAGCATATCTGTTTGTCATTGCAATAGGAAGTGATGAAATAACAGTTGAGGTTGGTTTGGGAGTGGTGGATGGAGGAGTAGAAGGAGTGGTTTGAGGTTAAGATGTTTGAGGAAATGTTGATGAACTTGGAGAGGTTGTAGTGATCACAGAAATATTTGGTGTTCCTTCAGAGGTAAGCTCAAATTTTACGAAGTTTCGCAAATGTTTTTCAAGATGTGAAGTAACAAATTCTTGTTGTAAATATTCAATAAATACTAGGTCTTGAACCAAGTGGGATAACTCAGATTCAGAAAAAATTACAAATAAAGAGGTTTCAAATTGCTCATCAAAAGGTTTGTCCTCAAGGTAAATCCACTTCACAGGATAGGATATTGATCTATAAAGAGGTCGAGAACTAGCAGAACTTTCTTGGCTCTCCTATCTCCTAAGAATTCTAGGGATCAGATTCAGATTTTCAAACACAAGCGGTGGATTTGGATCAGGATTAGCCCTGGTGCAATGAGTCCTTTCTGAAGCTAGGTTTCTTGGAGATTCTTTTATGGTTTTTTGTCTAAATGGAATGAACAATACAACTTCGATAATCTCTTTAAGAGGTTTTAGATATTGGATTTAGATTTTCTTAAAGATTTATTTGACTAGAGGAACTGATCAAATGTTTGAAACCGAATGTTCAGTTCATAAACTAGACCAGAGATAGACTGAAGCAACATTCATTTACTTATGCAATTGCAGAGCAAGAGAAGTTCAAAGGCTATCGGGCTAACTTCAGGCTCCGTCTGTAGTTTATAAATTAAACAATAGTAACAATAAAATTATTCAGATCCCCAATGGAGTCGCCACTATGTTAGCACTCAGATTTTCCTTGAAGTTGTTGGGAAGAGGAAAGGGGTGCGAGATAACCACAAACCAACTTTTAGGTACAGAATCTAGCCAATCTTTACCTAGAGAGGGCTCTCTCTTTAAGTTTTAGCTTTGTTTTTTAAAGATATTAGGCTAGTTATGAAATTTTAGGGATTTTTATTGTGTTTGGGTGATGAAATTCAATAGTAGAGGGGTAGGACTGAATATTTTATGCCATTGGGATAATGGAGTCAAAGAAGATGGCTTAAATGGATTTGGTTTCTTAACAAGGGATGGTTGCATAGGGCAAGGTAATCAAATAGGGAACAATTAAAGATCTAAATGAATGGAATAGACTCGAAATGGATGAAGGGAAATTAAGAATCCTTCAACATATTTGAAAGAGGGAAATTGAATGACTATTAATAAAGAGAAATTAAGATTTCTTTACCATATAATCAAAATGAATAAACTAGAAAACATGAGAAATTAAGAATTCACTATTCATACTAGTTTAGAGGAAAACATTAAGAATAGCAATGATTGAAAACAGATTGCAATTAAGCACTTTCTGAATTATTGTTTTTCGTTTATCATTCAGCTATGAAACATAGATGATATAATAAACAAGTATAAAACTTTAAAACATAAGAGATAGATGACTTATTGATTCATTGTCTGACTCAAGAATCCTGTGAAAAGTCCTTTGCATCAATTCTTTATCCAGCTGGCCATGTGAAATTTGTTCAACAACACTTTATTCCAAAATAATCAGTATTACAACAAAGTCTAATATTTCACCCCCCTCAATACTCTAATTGAGGGAGTATTTATACAAAAAATTATAAGAAATATCTCCTAACAGAGAGATATATTTTAGGATGACTCATGAATACGCTACAAGAAAAATAGAGATAGATGGTCTCGTAGATAAGAGAAAAGGTAACCAATGTTGTGCTGTTCCTTTTTTTATGAATGTGCTGGAGGCAGGCCCTATGATTTGGCTTGTTGCTATCTTTTTTTTGGTAACTCTGTGTTGGCTACTCTGTTTTTACTAATACTCTTTACCTGTACTGATACACTTTGACCTGTTTGATCTTTGTTTATCCTTTTTTACCATTACTTACTGTAGTAAATAATAAAAATCTATCCAAGAATATTTTTACAAAATATCTAACATCTCTTCCCACCATTGTGCTTCTGGTATTCTGGTTCTTTGAAGCTTTCTCAGAGTCTCATCAGTTTCTGTATATTTGAAAAAAGTAGGATGAATTGGAAATAAATGCTTTACCTCAAGTTCGAGATAAAACAAATTTTCCAGACTGTCATGAAGAATTTTGCCTGTAGGCAATGCTTTTGCCGCTGATGAACTTGTCGATGAAATGGCCTGGTTGTCTGCATACTTATTCAATTTCTCAACATATCTTTGATGACTCATTAGTTTATCATGAGAAACTAAAGGACTTGCCAATCCTTTACTCTGCAAAATATCTAACCTCTTTGTAAAAGCATTAATTTCTTCCTGCATATCATGACATCTTCTTTCTAGGTTTTGCATCAGAGTTCTTTTAGTAAAGACCTTTTTTACCTCCAAAATTGTCCATGTTCTATCTTAGATGCCTAGCTCTTCAAGTTGATATATGTTCTTGGTATTTAAAAATTGTATGAGCTCATTGGCTTCTTCAGGCATATTTCCTAATTCTTCCCTTTCCTTTTGAACTTCTTCTAGAGCCAGTTTCACTAAATCATTTTTCTCATACATTATTTGGATTGATGGCCAGACATCATTTATTGATTGAGTGATGTTGGCCCAAAGAATTTCTTTGATTTCTTTCAAATTTTTCTCCAATGTGAGATCCCTTTCTAATGATTTGACCAATTTTTCTAATATGTTAATCTCTCTTGTCTTTTCTGCAATGCTTTACTTTGAGAGATCATACTTTTGTTCCAAGGAAGTAAATTGTACCTTTGTTTTCTGGATCTCTATCACTTGGAGTTTCAATTCCTCCATTGATTTTATTAATTCTTCTGTGCTTAAATTGGAAGTGTTGTCCTGTGCTAGTCCTGCTGACTGACCTGTTGTTGTTGTACCTGTAATCACTTCTGTTGTAGATGCTAGGATGTTTGATGCTATTGTTGTCCTAAGTGTAGAAGGAACTGTTGTTGAGACTACTGGTATCACGTTGGGAGGTTGAGAGGTCGAATCTCCCTGTTTGTCCTTTAATGATTTTTCAAGTTCTTGTTTAGTCGCGTTCAGTTGGTCATTAAGTTTTAAGAGAAAATCCATCAATTCTTCTTTAGATTTATGTTTTATGACTTCAGTAGTCTGTGGATGCCTTGAAGGTGGCAACTTTAATTGTTTCCTTAGGGCTGCAATATCATCATTTTCTTTTTGATCAAGGCTTCTATAGCCTTAACATCTTTGGGATTATGGCCCAATCCAATAATTATTTCTTCCAAAGTTTTTGTTCTATTGTCCTTGGCCTGGCAGGAAGCTTCTTCAAGATGTAGTTGAGCAGTTGTATTATCCAAGGAATTCTGTAATCTTTGGGCCATCATTGACTTACTAGTGAAAGTTGAATAAATCATCTCTCCAATTTTCTTATGTAATTAAATCTGATCCAAAGGATGAATGTCTTTTGCAATGAATTCAAAATTGGTTCTGAAATAGTCTGGTACTATTTGAGGCTCCTGCACTTTAGGCTTGAAATGACTTATCACCATTTTACCTTCCTGGATGTCATAGGCTGACATCAATCTCTGTTCATTTTTGGGAGCCATCTTCAAATATTGATTATAAACTTGAATTATTAATGGATCATTTATGGATTTTATGTTTATAAATGTCTTATTAATATCCCAAGCATCCTTTACTGGTGGTTTAAAGGAAGATAATTCTGTACTTTGTTGTGTTTCTAGCCTTTTCTCTGTGAGTTGGTGGATGTCCAACTGATTGTGAATGTTTGTTGGTTGTCTAATTCTTCTTCTGAGAGAGGATTTAATCTTTGCCTTTTGATACCAGGTTGTTTTGAAGTTCCACTGATAGGGGTAGCTGTTTTTTCATCTCTCTTTTTTATTTTTTCTTCATTGAGAGGGGTTTGCAAGATTGAAATTTTTGCCACATTGATCTGAGTGGGAGAAGTCTGTATTTGGGCCTATTCCTTGGAAGTTTCAGGCTACTCTGACATTGTGAATTTCTCTGTGACATGTGTGCTGGTCTCCTTTTCCTTTTCTTTGGATGTTACTATGGTTGGTGCGCTGGTTTCCTGCAAATATTGCTGAGAGGTTCTGGACTGGTTCGGCTGCAAGTTTCTTAGCAAGGTGGCGGTTGGGAATCTTTGACAGTTGGCTTTGATTTTCTTTGCATGGGAACATTGTTCGCAGCACAGAATAATGAAAATGACATTTTATTTGTTTTTATTAACAAAATCAAAGTTGGTGGGGTTTTATTTTCGGACGAATGATGTACGCCGGAAAAGGGTTTTGTCGTATGCGGAGGGTGGTAAGCGGTATGCACCGCACCGCTTTTGGGGATGGCTAGTATTTAGATGAGAGCCAGTCGTCATATAGACCTTGAGACGCGTGGTTGGGTACTGTTTACAAAAGCACTTAGTGATCGCGCGCTATCGTTCAGTCGTGGGGGGTGATGCGATATCGATGACAGTCGTTGGATGTGGAGGGGTTGAGCGGATGACTATCGGAAAGGCAAGATGACAAGGAATTAACAAGGGAGGGCCTAATACAATTTTAAGATTTTAATTATATCGGGAGAAATGTGATTGGTGGGATAAGTTATTGATTAATCGTGAGGGTTAATTAATTCTTTTTTAATGTGGCAGAGAGTTGGGCTCTTAGTTAGTTACATATTTAACTAATTAATCCAATTTAACACAGTATTATGGTTATATTTCAACAAGGGACGGGATATATAATATTTGGGGATTTTATATAATTATAATAATACGAGAACGGGTTGATTTATATTGGGAATTAAATAATAAAGTTAAAATTTAATATGTGAAATTGAATGAAAAGCGCTAAGTATAAAACATTAAGATTATGTATTTAACTTATGCTTGAAAAAAGGCTTTTAATGGAATATTGCGTAATTTTCCTAAGTAAAATAGGATTTTACTTAGGAAAAGAATTATAGAAGTAAAATGAATGGCTTATGGATAGTTTTAAGTACTTAGGCTTTTTAAATTATTGGGCCGAGGATCCAGTCCCTCCAAAATTCAAGGAAATGCCTTGAGCCCCTCTAATTTTCAAATGCCTTAGTACTTAGTGAAAATTAGCAAAAATTTTTAGGGAAAAATGAGAAGGGAAGTTAATCATTTGACCTTGTTTTGCTTGAAATTCCTTGAGTGTAATGTCTACCTAGAACTTGTGATGAAAGTAAATATTAAAATATTTAGATTTATTATCCATCACATGTAATTCTGCAACATCATCTACCTACCCTACCTACTTTAACCAAGCATTTTTTCTTCTTTATTAGGGTGCACTTAGACTGGCAAACCCTTATCACACTTTCTTTTCTTTTACATGTAGAAATTTATCTGAGTCTAACTTTATTACATCTAAGGGCTCAGATTAAATTGTTGAGTTCCTTTTATTTACTCTACCTATCTACTTATCTGCCAAGATTAAACAGTTTGGTCAAATTTTATTCTCTATCTCTAAAACATAAAATTCAAACATGAACTAGCCAAGTTTAAACTGTTTGACTGTTCACCAATTGTGGCATAAGTTACAAGTTGCACACAATTTGTTTATTACATAAGAGCAAAAAGTAGTGGCATTTATACTTGCATGCTTTCCTTGCCCTTTCTTTTGGTGGGGTTCATTTTCTTTCACTTTTTAGGCCATTTTATTCTTTTCACCCTTTGATTTTTCTTTTAGGGTATACCCTCTTTACATTTTTTTAATTTTTTTGATTTTTTGACAATATGGAAAACCTTTGCAACAAGGAAAGGTATGAACATATTACATAGCCCATAAAGTCAATCATGATATGACACCTATTGGTATAGGACCATAGCAGTGGGCACCCTTTGAAGGAGGTAGGAATAATACTATGGCTCATAGAGGCTTCCCAAAGTGCAAGGTGGACCCAAGTATCTGACTGTGTAAGAAAAAGCCTGTAACAACTATATAAAATCCTAATAACATATCTACTTGTATTTACTTACAATGGTTTTGTTAGTTTGAAATAAGTTGTTACCCTTTATATTAGTTATTTCTTCAAGGAATCTCACTTTCTATTATTCTCATGCTCATTAATATGTGAAGGGTTCTAAGCATACTTTTATATTTTTTAGGCTCATTAAAAACTCATGAAGAAAACACCTCGTACCAAGCATACCATTATCTCTCCGTTCACATCATTAAACAAAGAAGAAGACACTCAAATCGAGTATCCTTTTTTTGTGGGGGTTCATTAATGTAAACAAAAAATAAACTGTAAATCTTACTTTTATTCTCTTTTGTGTTTTATAAACCATGAAGGAGATACCAAAAACTAAAAAGGGAGGGGAGGGTAATTTCTTTGATCACTCTATCAATAAAAATGACAATATCGATCACATCACCCTTAATGTTTCGCCTATTTGCATCAAGACCTTACAATTGGGTTTTAGTTTTTGTAGGAGTTGTACGATACATATAAGTCATTCTAGTCCTCCATATGGATACTCTTATAGTCACTATGTAGTGTACATCAATGTCTTTATCATTGTTGATTGATATCACGCGGTGCTCATTAGTCAATGTTTCCAACTCATGTTTGCGTGATGTCAAACATTGTTGAAGGAATGTTTAAACATCATTTGGTGATCTATAGTTGTTATTGAAATTTTATGTTGACCATCCATATGTCAATTATACTTGGTTATTATACCAAGAGGTATTTTTCAACTAATTATAATTGGTGTTATTAAAGATCTTTCTCTTGGGAATGCAGTTTGTGGTTGGACTGGGTGATAAAGTCTCCCCTACTGATATTGAAGAAGGCATGCGTGTCGGGTCAGTTATTAAAAACCCCCCCTTGCAAAACAATCCTTTTATGTTCACTTTGTCTTCTAGGGAGTTTGTTTCCTTTAGAGTTGAGTGTGATATTATCCATCAATTCTACCTGTCACTGACACGTGAGATATCACTTTACTTCTTAGTGAAGCATTACTATGTTTTCATAACTAATGTGTTATGTGGTATGCATTAATGTCAGGGTATGATTGTATTCCTGCATGTGGTGCACAATAACTTAGTTGAGTTGAGATAATTGACCATGCTAGTTACTCTTCTAGGTTGCTAGCTCACTTTAATGTTCAAATCAAAACATGAGAACGTGGTCAAGAAGGATGATCTAAATTTTTTAATATTTTGGAAGGTGCTGATGTTTACAACTCTATGATGTACTGTCTGTAGGAACAACACAGTAGGCAAGTTTGAAATAGTAGAGAGATAGAATTTGAGAGATAGTATCCTGTCTTATTTCTCTATTTATTTTATTGTATCATTACTTAAAACATAAAAGAGATCAAATTTTAAATTTCTTAGTTATTTTATTGTATCATTACTTATTTCTTATGCATGAATTTTCTTATTTCAAATTTTAGCGCTTGTGTACTATATGTAATGTATATTTATATGGCTTATAAAATAACTGACATATATGTGGTCGAATTGAGTTTAAATGATTTTTTTTTTTGGGTGCAGACAAAAGCAAATTTTGACAAAGAGTGTAAAATTTGCACCAAACCATTTACAGCTTTCAGGTAGAGACCAGGCCGTGATGCAAGGTAAAAGAAAACAGAGGTTTTCCAAACATGCTATAAACTCAAAAACATTTGTCAAGTGTGTCTGCTTGATCTTGAATATGGATTTCCAGTCCAAGTTCGAGATACAACCTTGGCCATTAACTCCAATGAGGCTATTCCAAGGAGTGATGTTAATAGAGAGTATTTTGCCGAGGAACATGATCGCAAGGTGAATTTTTCTACTCCTGTCAATCTCTGAATTATATTTTATGTATGAAAATCAATGGTAGATTCCAAGTGTAATGCTAGTCTCTAACTACATTTTATTTATTTTTTTATCAAAATATATATAACTTCATGTTTTATGTTGTTTTAGAGAAGGATTCTCTGTACTTCTACTTGTATTTTTTTGGCTCTCAGTTGTTATGATTATGTAATGATTCTCAAATAATAAATATACACCCATTTCTCCACCTTTTGCTGAATACATTGTCTTTAGAATCTAGCCAACCTGACAGTCCCACAGAAATAGATAGATTTAGGAGCCATTTTAGGCATTGTAATTCTTTTTTCCAAGGAAAACCTTGTGGGAAACCCAAGGGAAGCTTCTTCACAATCATGGATGACATCCCTAATAAAAATTTCATTGTAGACTAGTGTGCTGCACCCTAGAGGATTCAAAGCAGGCACCTGCTGGCAATGAACTAGACAAATGCCCAGCAACATCAATGTCAAAAGTTTGAGCTAACCCCTTGGGATTTGGGAAGCATTTGTACATTTTTCTAGTATATAAGTACAAGAATAGGTGGCATCTCCTCATTTTTCTTGGAATTGTTTTAGATTTGTGGAGTATAGATCTAAATATGGTACTTTTATTCACTGTAATGCGTCTTTTGGGGAAACTCACATGGCATTTCCCCTCATATTGGTACATAAGGTAAATTGGATTTTTTCAGGGCTCAAGGCCAGATAACATCTCAACAACATTCGGCTCATGAAGAGTAAAAATGTCACAAAGTGGGATTTGAACCTGGTCAGGGAAGGAAACAACTTTTCTTATCAGCCTCTTGAACTACATTCAATTGATAATCTAAGTGTATTACTACAAAGGTGGTCATTTATTTCTCTCTAAGGCAATTTACCCACTAACTAACAATCAACTATTACCTTTTTTATGGTTTCAAGAATAGTAAAAAAAATGTAAAATGTAAAAAGGACACGTTACTGTACTATAGTGACCAGATAACATCCAATATTTTTCCTGTTGTGACACCAGAAAATAAAATGTAAAAGGGACAATTTCCTGAGAGACCTCATAGTAGCTGAATTTTTTATTAAAGGACTTATTGCAATTTTCCTCAGAGATTGTCACCTGAGGAAAAAAGGGAAAGAGGTAACAATTGTTGATCTCACTATAAAATATCACCTTATTCTCATCCGACAAGGGATGTATGGGTCCAAATTGGCCAATAACTGCAATATTTTGTCATAATCAGAATAATCATAACAAAAAATATTAAATAACCAAATATCAGATGTCAATTTTATGGATAATTTCATGTGTTGTTGCAATCAATGGTCATATGCTATATTCAGTACATTATTTATCTGTACAAATTCTTTTATGTTATCCTATTTATTTTGGATACAAGCCTCCTACACTTCATCTAGCTTCCTCCAACATGCCTTTGCATCATCAAAGTACAAAAAAATGGTATTTTATTTTACATTAACCTCATTATGCCAAAAATTATGATGAGAAACCTTTAGTATTCCTACATCATAGCCAAAAAAATGTAAATTAATGTGAGGAAAGAATATTTTTATAGGCTGGAGGGTAAAAAATGGGCCTTCAAATCTACATATTGATGTGGCACATCATCACCCCCATACTAAATGTGTTTATATTCTTTCTAATGAATTTAATCAATAATGTGTAGTTCATGCATGGCCTTGGTGGCCTATCTAACATGCTAATGAATATCAAATGGTGTGCCCTCCTATGGATAAAATATTTAAATTTCCTATATGGCTACCCACTCCCTTTGTTCCTCTGTACTTGATCTCTTCTTTCTTGTAGTCCTCTACTACAGGGCATTCTTCAACCATCCAAGGGAGTGATATTTTTTTATTTTCATATTGTGGGGCAGAGCATGCCACCTCCTTTGGAAAGCCTGCAAGCTCTTATGAAGCAAATGTGTAAATGAGCACTAATTTTTCCTTCTATCCTATATATTTGACCTCAATAAAACATGTATGGGTTTCCTCATATTCATTTAATGAATTTTGGTTCAACGTGAAACAACTAAGTTAGATTAGGATCCTATCCATTTGATATTATTATGATTAATTTACTTTTGTATTAATATTATAATTTACCTGTAACAGGTATACAAAATCCTAGATTATTTGGAAACCTACAAGAAATACTATAAGATTCCTTCTGTCGCTATTATTCTCTGTGGGTAAGGTCCGTGCTTTATTCCTTTTAATAGATTTGTTTTGGTTACAGTTTCTAAAGTAGTAGTACCATGTAGGGATTGGAACGGAAGCAAACGGGGGCATGTTTACAAATTCCTATGGTCTCAAGGTTTAGTTTCTTCCTATGATACTGATCACCACTACACAAACAGTGATACCGATGCTCATAAGGTTTGTACCATTTAGTTGTATGCTGGTCACAGGTTTGTAGGTTTTACAATCCTTTTCCTTTTGGTATTGATTCTTGAAAATGGAACAAAAATGAAATTAACTTGTGGTGAACTGCAAATTTCTAATTAATGAGCTGTTGGTTTTCCAGTGGGTTAGCCATCACAATCACTATGGTAATATCTGTGGAGTGGACTTTATTTGGCTTCTTAATCCCAACAATCTGAGTAAGCCTTTGAAGGCTAGCTAGAATGGTGCATAATAATCTGCCAAAGGTTTGTCAATTCTCTTATAGTTTACATTTTTCATTAGATTCAGCTAAGGTGTCGAACATTGAAATATCAGACCTGCTTCAGAGTAGCTTATTCTGGGGGTACTGTTGAACATTAGACCTAGGATTGGATTTTCCCAAGAAATATATGTGGAAATATTTGATGCATATCATGTTTGTGTTAATAGATTTTTATTTACCCAGAACAATGTTAAACAAAGAAGTTTTCATTATGTTTGATTAATCAGAATGTTTTTTTTTGTAAAAATGGTCAAGCATGTATCAGTCTCTGTCACATCTAATTGATCTGAATATGTTTTGTTTCTTCATCTAGGTAGCGAGGTGCACGAAGATCATTAATCCAAAAACTGATGATTCCAAGTATGTCATAAATGTCAATCAAATTTCCAAGGTATGCCTATTTCGCTAGGTTGTGTTGTGATCATACAGTAAAGTCATTATTCTCTTATAGGTGTAGCAAGAACAAAAACTGCTACTTTACTCTTACATTAAAACTATAGCTGTAGTGATTAGTCTTTATTCTCTTATAGATTGATTCAATTCACACCTTGTGGGTTTTGTCAGGAATGTAATGATTGATGGTCTTATTTCTTTATGTAGGGTTGATTGCAATAAGTATCAGATTCAGATCCCTTTGCCTCCTAAGATTGATCCCAGTGTGACAATGATGACTGTTGAAGAAAATCCAGATGCTACTTACAATGATGTTGGAGGTTGCAAAGAAAAAATTGAATAGATGCGAGAGGTTTGTCAATTCTGTTATAAGTCATCGTCTATTCAACAGAGTATTATGTCAATAAATGGTCAATATAAAAAGTCATTTATCATAACAGTTACAGGGATAACATTGGGTAATCTCATCCTAGACAAACTACTGATTTGTGCTTTTGGTTGCAGATATATTGTGAATCAAGGATGCATTAAGCCTCTATGTGATATTCTAGTCTTTCTAGCCCCAAGAATTGTAACTTTTTTTCTTGAAGGGTTAGAGAGTATTTTTAAAGTTGGGGACGCAGAGAAGGTTCTGGGCAACACTGGAGGTGAAATATCTATGCACAGTATATTGATGATGCTGAAGGACATGAGAAGATTGAGAACCTACAAAGTCATAACAATAATGAAATTTATGAGAAGGCAGTAAATATTCTTGAAACTTATTGGCTGGATGATGATGAAGATGACCAAACAGTCAACTTTTACCTCTCATATTTAACATTTTAAGCAACCTATGATATGCCGCCAATGGAGGGAACACTTCATTTTCCTACAGTCGGAGAGATTTACATAGTCAAGTATTCTTGCGTACATTGTGTATACTCTATGTCCACATGCTATCAAATATATTTTAGGTTCAACATGAGTACTTTATTTGACCTTGAAATCAAACTTACAATTATTTACTATTTTTTTGGAAGCTTGGATGGAGTCTAGTTTCTTGAGTTGAAAGAAATTTCAAAATATGAGTCTTATGTTTGTCATCAAGAGAATAATTTCAAGTGTTATTATATCACTAATAAAATTTATTTTTGTAATATATACCCACCAAGTTATATAGATTCCAATAAATGATCTAATACTTCATAAGAGGAAAGTGATCTGTTCTGGAAAATGTTTGTTAAAATGTTTTGTTGCTTATCAATATCCTTGGTTGTTGATAATTTGCTTTAAATTTAATTTTAACTTTTAATTCTTCTTGAACATTAATTTATGTTTTGAAATAGTTATTAAATTTTACCAAGTATTTAGTAACAATTATAGCATGTTGCAGAGTATTGGCCCTTTCTTCTATCAGCATGTATTTATGTGTCCCTTGCTATAGCTTAGGACAATGACAACATAAATTCAAACTTCTTAATTTTAGACAGTGTCATCAAAAATATTACCTTAGACTATGGTGGAATCCTTAAGATTGTGGTGAACTCCTTGCTCAAGCTGTGGTGGACTCTTTAGCTCATTGTGGAAGATTACAATGATTCCTGTGTAGTAACTACAACCGTATTGGACTGTGTATAGATTTTCGACTCATTTCCTTGTTGGACAGTCTCAACATAGTGATACTAACCCTCAGAATGGTGGATACCTTGATTGTTGTAATTTACCTAAATGTGTATCATCATTCTTTGCTCAAACTCCCTTGTTGGACAGTCACAACACAATAATACTACCTCTCAGAACAGTGAAGACCTTGGTTGTTGTAATTTCTTTGACTGTGCATCATCATTATTGGGTCAGATTTCCTTGCTAGATAGTCACAACACAATAATACTACCTCTCAGAACGGTGAAGACCTTAGTTTCTGTAATTACCTTGACTGTGTATCATCACTTTTGGAACACAACAAATATTGTTGAAGTGTTGGATTTGTCCAACATCAGGACCCTTGTTGGAGACATATTTTGGACAAGTGAGGCATTGGACAGTGAACAATCAATGAAATTTTTGGAAGCACCTATTAAGAAGTCTGTGGAGATATATATTACTTGGGAAAGGGTTATTGAAGACACCCTTGAAGAATCCTTGAAGGGCTATCTTAATATTGATGCCTATAAATGAACCCCGAACATAAATTTTTGTAATGGTTGTTTAATCATATGAATGAAAATGATCCTTGATTCATTAATCATAATGTTTGAATTCATTCTAATTCCTTTAGTGATTTCAAACCCTTTTCTAAGTGCATATGCCTCTATTTGTTATTATTCCAATTTTATGCTCCTAGCATTCCAATTTTATGCTCCATCAATAGAATATAAAAGAATAAAGCTAATCCTTCTTCCAATTTGAAAAACTAGGATTATTTTGTTGAAGCTATCAATATGAGAGCTATAAACTAGTTTGAGTAAATTTTCTCCTTAAATTTGAAATTTACGAAACCATTTATCTTCATCCATATTGAAACATTGATGAGAGTTGAGTTGTTTTCCTTTGGAAATAATAATTTCATCTAAAGAAAATTGGATTTATTCCTACAAGGGGTGGTATATCTATCTCTTAATATAAAAGTGTAAAATCCATTACTAGTGAAACTTTCTGACATATGAAATAATTCATAGCTAAACAAACCTTTATGAATAGTTTTGACATTATTAACGAAAAGAAAGAAGGGTAAAACATTTTGAGATTTACATGATGATTGATGATTATCTTGAAAATCCATTATTATGAGTAGTAGCACGCTTGGTGTTAGATCCATAGGTTACGCTATTTTAAAATACAATATTGCATAGAAAAATTCATGACACTTGAAAAGGATCATAAACAAAATTCTTTTTACTTGGTTGTTGTTTATATTTGCTAAAACCCCATTTACAAATGGTAATTATGAAGGAAAAAATTGTTAAGGTCACAATCAAGATTTGAGAAATCTATTGGAAATGCAAGAACCTACACATAACTTAAAATTGTTATATGGAGGACCATGATCAACATAAAACAACCCACTAATGCAAATTTGGTTATATGGGGTGGTTATATCTCAATAAAAAAGAGTTTAAGGATGACAGTGACAAGTTGTACAACACATGGAAGAGAACACTTTCTATTTTAATCCACCCATGCCCATGAGGTTGGATTATAATAATAATAGAGAAAAAATATTTAAATTATATTTGATATTTCCATGATGATTGATGAGGAAATCATTATTACAAGTAATAACATACATTATTAATGTGTTATATTTATATATTATACTATTTAGAAATACAATTATGAATAAGAAAATTCATGATACTTGAAAAGAATCATAAAAATGTTTCCAAAATAAATTAAAATAGCAACTTCCAAGTAAAGGGAAATGGTTTACAAAATAGGGTATAAGAATGTTTTCCATGCCACATGTTGAAACTTTCAAAATATTGAGAAAACAAAATATACGTTACAAGGGGATGTGTACAATATGTGTACAATATGTAAACGATTAAAGATCAAATTTTGGAGAAATAACTAAATATCGACTACAAGATCTTGAATGTTCCTTTGTAGGATCTATTCCATATTGTGAACAATATTTTCCAAGAACATGTAAAATAGAAACATGTCAAATGAACATAGGAACAATCTACATTTGACATTTGTAGGATACTTTGTTGAAGCTATCAATATGAGAGCTATAAACCAGTTTGAATAAATTTTCTCCCTAAATTTGAAATTTACCAAACCATTTCTCTTCATCTATATTGAAACATTGATGAGAGTTGAGTTGTTTTCCTTTGGAAATAATAATTGAACATCTAAACACTTTTGGATTTATTGCTACAAGGGGTGGGATACCTATCTCTTAATATAAAAGTGTGAAATCCATTACTAGTGAAACTTTCTAACATAAGAATTAATTCATAGCTTTAAACACACCTTTATGAATAGTTTTGTATTCTCGAATGTTCCTTTGTAGGATCTATTCCATGTTGTGAACAATATTTTCCAAGCACATGGAAAATAGAAACATGTCAATAGAAAATAAAAGTAGGAGACCTACATCATGAGAAGAGACAATAATGGAGAGATTAACCACATCAAATATAAAATAATCTAAACTAATGAGGAGATGCAAATATGATGAAATTTGATATCAAAACTAGAAACTAACGATACAATAATATATATATATATATTCATTCATCACCGTCATATCCATGCAAAAAAAGGGGCAAGTTAAGATCATATGGGAGTAAACATCATGGACAAATTAAATCACCATAACTTAATTATCTAGCAAAGCACCCCTATCCAATATATCATAATATATTGTTCGTACCAGCACACATCTAACCATACACATGTCCATTTATTTGAAAGCAATCCACAATATAGTCTTAAACTATATAAATTCCAATGCATTGTAGCAATTATATGTTCTAAACCTAGAATAAAAGTTCATTGTTCATCTTGAACAATGTGTTGCACTCATATGAAATGTGCTAGTGGCAATTTTTCCAGAATGGCATCATGATCATCTATCGATGACCTCCATTTTCCTTGTTTTTTTCTACTCTTCACTTGCTTCAACTGCAACTGAGTTGCTATGACCAGGTGACTATATTGGGCATAAATAACCTCTGGCTGGTAATCTTGAAAATAATATGATCTTTAAATTTCTTTACTTCTTCAAAGAAATGTTCCATTAACACCATTGAACCGATTGGGTATGTATAATTTGATGGATGATTATACTCTTGCAGCAACGTGGATTTAGACATAGTGTATCGTAATAAATAATAATGCACCTTTTCTTGATTATTTTCTGGTGCAATGAAAATGAAGACATCACCTTCTCTAACCATATCAGAAACACGATCATAATCATAGTCAATCACAACCACTTCATTTTCCATTTCCTTGTTAGTCACATTTCCAAATGGGGGAAATGGTTTCAATTCTTCGTGTTTCCATGGTTTAAAAAATTTCTTAATTTGATTTTCACAGCCATCGATGGACTCTGTCTGATCAATATATGCAGAACAAAAGCAAGAGCACTTTTGTTTCTCAATTCAATGCACATTTGTCATGTTCTTACTCTTAATTGAGTGTAAACTTCTTGTTTGAGGGATTTCAAGGCAATTAAATGGCAACGATCTATCAACATCACCCATTGCAATATTCCAAAAGTACCTTCTTGAGAAAAACACACACATGTATGAGTCAAATTTTGAACAATATTTGATATTTTTTTTATAACAAAATACACACATATATGTATGTACACATATATATCTCTAGACATGTATAATATATTTTTAGTTAAATTTGTATTCTTACCTGTGCACATCAGCCATCCTTGGGTTCGATACATGACTTAAATTGTCTTTGCACCAATTAACAACATCTAAGGAATTTGAAATTCAGAAAAATGAGTAATTCAATTGATGCCTCCTAAGTGCACGTTTTACACATGCCCCAGCACCATCGTGCTCTCCTTTTCCATGCCCTGTCTCAAAGAAATTCCATGTATGTGGAATGTTGGTTATCTTATGAAGACGATACAACCAAAAGAACTATCTTGCTGATTTAAATTGACTAGCACAACCATCTAACAATACCCAATGTTCTTTAAAAGTAATCCTTCATTTAAACAATTCATTATAAATAACATTAAAACAATGTTGAAAAAAACATGTATCATGTGTTTGATCATCACTGATGTAGAACTGGTACTCTATAATCACCTCACAATTATTTTCATCACTATCAAAACCATTGATAGCAAGCTCTGCATGTCTATACAAAATATGCACAAATATAGATACTTGGGCTGAATGATAATACTCACTTTGTATCTCCTTTTGTGGAC
Source organism: Pinus albicaulis (assembly GCA_034641835.2). Classification (NCBI taxonomy): domain Eukaryota; kingdom Viridiplantae; phylum Streptophyta; class Pinopsida; order Pinales; family Pinaceae; genus Pinus; species Pinus albicaulis. The sequence goes on along the minus strand of CM076574.1, from coordinate 1,063,125,908 downwards.
TAAATGCGTAATTCTCAGCGAAATCAACCATTGATAATATTGTTCCTTTTGGGAACAGATCATGTGATTGCTTGAACTGTCAATCATTCCATCATGCTATATGACAATGCTTAATATATTTGTATATTTTCACCTTGAACTTCTCCATAAAATATATCATTGGAGTGTACGTAACATTTTCATATCGCTTCCAATTCAGACTGAGATTTGACAGTCTGGGATCATTAGGATCGATGGGATAGTTTGCATCGTAGAGTTCCAGATGAGAACATTTTTGGTATTTTCTTCCACCAACACATTTTTTTTTATAAGATAATTCATTATTCTCTCATGCACATAATATCTTCGATAAAAACTCACAAACACTTGAAAGAGGGTGGTCATTTGACCAATATTTTATGCCAAAATTTACAAATGTCTCATAAAATAATTGGAATTATACATGGTATTGACAACAACATGTGTATCAAACAGTGATAGGCCTGGCATACCATGGTTTAATCTTCAAAAATATGCTAAGAAAAACCTTCACATCAATATTACTCTCCATAAAATTCTGTAATAATTCTACCGACCAACCTGTGTTATATGTTTGGCATGAGATTCATAATTTCCCTTAGATATACAGCATCACACAAAATCCTTTTCATTTGGCGACACACGAGAATTCAAATCCCAAAACTTTTTTACCCTATCGTTCACACCATCAGGAAGTCTATCACGGTATGGACGACTGCATATATTAGCCCAACATGCAAGTTCATCATTCTCATCTAATTGAATTTTAAAATTTGTATGCCTCCATAAAAAATTTCTTGATGTTTTAAAAATTTTGAAGTTGCTGACATCAACTGACTTGATGAAGTTCGTTTCATGACTACACCTGTTAAAAGTTCTCTACAAGCATCGTTTTCAAATTGAGATCACTTTTTGGCTAGTGTGGTAAGCGTAGACGTCGCATTTTTTGATACCATTTCATTTGATAAAACCTCTTTCTCACTTTTAATGCCCGATAATTCCACAACATTTTTCAGAGATTTGTGCTTTAAAAATCCATGTAACATCTCAGCTTGTGCTATGATATATTTACCTTCAAAATTATGTTTCAATCCCAAATTTACTTTATCTCGAACTGTCCTTTCAACCATTGGTGGTCCCAATTCTTCAATTTTAGTTGGATCCATATATTCTAGAAACGTGTAGTTGTATACAACGTTCTTGGAACTTCCAATTAATTTCAGTGAAATTCGAGGTGTGGTAGTACCTTGTAATTCTGATGTTTTCCCCGCATAAAAAACAATATTAACTTCTAATTTGAAATTGACATATAAATATTTTTAATTTTAAAACTATCGAACTACAATGCTTTAAAAAAAAAATACAAAAGTCAAATTGAAGAAACTATTGACTCACCAGTGAGATCGATATCAATATTTTATTCGACATTTCTGTTTTCAATATTCTTGTTGACAAGTTGCTCAACATTTCTCATTTCCTCATCATTGTCATGCACCTCTACATCTCTTTCATGATGCTCTACCTCCACATTTATTTCATGGCTTAATCTTTCCCTTTCCTCTCGCCTTTTTTTTCGTAATCTCTCATTTTTATCCACTGAATCAGTTCTTTTTCGATCATGCCTTGATAGGCAATTCCTTCTGTTTCCCATGTTCAAAAAATTGGAAACCTAAAATCCAATTCTATTTGGACCAAATACCAAAAGAACATAAAGACTTTAGAATAAGTGTACTTCATGCTTTCCATAAGAGAGAAAATTAAAAATAAAAAAATAAATTCATAAAGGAATTTTGCAAAAATACTTCATGCCTTCATAGAGAAATTTTGCAAAAATACTCCATGTCTTCATAGAGACATTTTGCAAAAATATTTCATGCATCCATACACCCAAAAAAACTTAAAAAAAAAATTGCTAAAAAATTTTTTCACCCAGAAAAACTTTTAAAAAAAATTTCGCCAAAAATATTTCACACCCAAAATAACTTAAAAATTTTTCTTTTGTGAAAAAGAATTTTGCACCTACAAAATATTTTCACCTTGACAGAAAATTAATTTGGACCCTGGCACCTTCACAATTTTTCAACCCTCGGACCTTCACAATTTTCATTGGTTCAGAATTGTGTGTGGAATTAACCTTTCGAACGAGAGTATTTATATACAACTCTCGCCCGAAATATTGTGTCGACTTTGGATTAACATTTAATAAAATCTCGTCGAAGAGATTAAAAAACTCTCGGCCGAGAGTTTAATAAACTCTCAAATGAGAGTTGGCCATGGCTAAACTCACGGCCGAGAGTTGCCTTGGGTAAACTCTCAGACGCAAAATCTCAGCAAATTTTCATGCCCCAATATGAGGAGACCCAAATTGTCATGCCCCAATAGGAGGAGACCCAATTTCCTGCAATGCATGAGTTGACCTATTTTTGATATTGTTTTGTACTAATCTAGATGGACTGTGCATATGTGATTGTTATCCATGACTGAAAATTATGAGTTTATGATGTGAACATGTTAGCTAGTTATTGTTATGGAAATCATGACCTTATTTATGTTGGAGTTGATATGTCGTGAAGTTATATTGTGTTAATCTGGATTTATTGTACAGAAAATATAGCCTCCCCTGAGATACATTAAGGTATGAGTTTGATTATGTCATTTAATTGGTGCCTGAATGTATGATTATGTTGTCTATTTGGTGTTTGAGTGTTTGGTGTCTATTAGGTCATCTATCTATTATTTCAATGCCGAGTTAATTGCATGATATGAGTATGTGCCTATAATATTGCATGAAGAATGATCTTGTTTTAGGATGGTTGTACAACACATATGTGCTCAAACAATAGATATATACTAAAGTGTAAGTGGGTGCTAGTTGTAACGTTATTTATAATGATTATTAGTTGATTATGATATGGTTGTTGGTCTTGGTAAAAGTTGATTACAAATTAACATATATTTTGTCTTGATATTTGGAAAATATGGCTCACATGTGCGAAAAATTGTAGGGAAATGTGTTTGGTATTAGCATGGCAAGGTAATAGCTGATTTTTTATAATATAACTAACAGTTGGGTGTGGTGAAAATATATAATAAGACTCTGTTGGAGTGAGATAAAAGGTAAAATAAAGGAATCGAGTAAGAATTCATTTGGAAATTTTTAGAAACTGCAACTCCAAAAGAATGAGTTCTTTGAATGGAAACATGAAGTCTTCTTAACCTTGATTTTGTTTGACATTATGTGAATATGTGCTATGCCCATGAAAATGTAATTGATAAGTATAACAACTGGCTTCCAATTATAGCTTGATTCATCAAGCAATTAAATTTCCTTGAGAAGTATGTATCCAGATCCCTTATTTTCCGTCAGTGATAATGCAAGGCAAACCAATGGTGGAATCGTCTGTTATATGCTGAAATTGGACAAATTACTAGACTTGGAATAGAATCGTTGACTGAATTGGCTCTATCGAAGGTATGAAGTTATGAAGTTAGAATCCTACAACATTCACCTAAGAGCTCGGAGACATGGCCACATATTTTTTTTTTCCAGTAGAAAAAAATCTGGTTTATATTGGTACAACTCTAGTTTATATTTTATACGAGTACAAAACACAAAAGATTGTTTACATCCAAAATTTTCCAACTTCAAAGCTACCTTATATACTAAGCTCCTGTATACTGGATTTTCATTCACTATTACAATAATAGACCTGCGATGTTCTATCTCCTTTATAAAAATAATCAGTCTATACAAATATGTATTTGATTCAGAGACTTATTTTACCACTTTTGTACTTGGATTCCATTTTTGCAATAACAATCTTCGTTGCCTCCACTCAAAATAGTGTCACAGCTCCATGACTTCAATATTTTTTCCAGTCAGAAAATTTTAAATGAGCCTTTGGCTCCCTGTAATGTGGCATCGAAGAGTTCATACTGCATTTCTCCTAATATCTCATTTAGTCCATTTTTAGATAAATAGTCTGCCTCTTGATTCTTCTCCCTGTAGAAAGATGTGAACGACATGGAGGTGTAAGTTCTTCTCAATTCACTAATCCTATCAAACCAAGCCAATAGATGACCCGAAGCCAGATTTGTTCTCTTTTTCATATAATCAATGAGGACCTTGGAGTCCCCAAACACCCACAACTTATCTATGCTTACTTGTTTCGTGAACCAAAGAAAACCCCAAAGCGCAAGCATTTCGACCCTCATATTGGTTCCCATACCAATGAATCTTATAGTGGCATTTCGGAGTGATCTTTAACCAAGCTCCATAACCACAATGTCTATGTTGTGTCGCTCCATCAAAAAATCCTGCCGGATAGTGGATCTCGAAAGGTCTTATTCTATGTGAGAGATCACTTGGAGTTTTTTGTTGAATCCTATGATTATGCCATTGTCGGATGGTATTCGAGGTAACCATTTCAGTATTACACCTCTTCTCTTCGAAAACCCATATGTTCCTTCCACACCAAAGATTTCAGTGAAAAAAGATAGGAATATTTCTAAAAAGCTTACCTTTCCCATACCACCATGAGATGCAGTCTTTGACATTTTGATAATCCAGATCCTGTAAATTGAAATACTTGCTTAAATTTTTGTGTATCTCTTGGGAAAAAGTGCAGGAGTAGAACAGATGGCCATTTTCCTCATTCCCCTTCATACACAATCTACATACTCCTGGGCCAATCTTCCCTCTTTTCCGAATGTTTTCCCATGACAAGTTTGTATCCTTCCACACTAGCCAAAGGAAGATGATCATTTTCATCTGTGCTTTTTCCTTCCAGATCCTACTGATGCAATATCCTATTTCATCCCCAGCATCATCCCTTTTTATTTCTCCATAAATGTCTCGAATGAGGCCTTGACCCTTCTCCGAACAACCACCCCGGATTATCTGATCACCCCCTTCATTGTAGCAAAAGCCCATGGTTCTTAGGTTGTTTATGTATATATTCCATTCTACTCCGAACATTCCTTGTAGGTCCAATTCCTCCTCTCCCTTCCAGCTAGGCACACCTTCAACCTCTTCGTTGATTACTTGTGCTAATAGAAAGATACATTTCCCATTCAAGTGTTTTCCCAATTCCAGACTTGTGTGGCTACCTATTGTATCTCCCCGAATGCCTAAGTGACCAATCTGAATGATATTTCCTTTTCCAAATCTCCACCTTAGCATCTCTTTGAAGTGAGGCCACAATTTCATAAAATCGTTCTAGATGTATGAACCCTTTGGAACATTCTCCCAACCTACTCTGTCTAGTTCCTCCATACTCCGTTGTTGTATGTATTTGAACTTTTTAATATTGTTCCAAATACACAGTGATTGGATGCAACGCCAAAGGGCTAATTGCAGAGCCTTCCAAATGCCTCCACGTCCAAGATGCCCCCAACCCCTTTCTTTCAAAAGCGTAATTTTCTCCCATATCACTGCATGGTATTTACCTGCCTCCCCCACTTCATTCCATATAAACCTTGCCATGATTTTGTTTATTCCCATGGCGCACGGCCTTCGGAACTTGAACAAAAATAACACACCCGCCTAACCCGTTGTAAGGCAACCTATACCACCACTAACCCTCACACCCTGACAACCACTTCGACCACCCTTTCGATCCCGTTATTGTACTTTTGCATCCACTTCAGTCCGCATTCCTAAATCCGGATGGTTTCAAAGTAAATCCAAAATTTGTGATTCCATCCACAAGTGCAGCAATTTTAAAGCTAAAGAGCGCTCCAATATGCTCTTCATCGCTCGCCCTCTCGTGGAAACATATACATGACTTTCATTCATTTTCTCCATACCGGAACCATGCGCAATGCTCTGGGAAATTGCACCAATGCTCTCCAACATCTCACCACAAGCTATCCAAACACGCGACGCCGTCTACAAAAAACTATGGGAGATCTCCCTCCTCAATCGTGATATTTATACCGCAAAAATTCTCCTCGTCCACTCTATTGATTTGAGAGTTGAGTGCATCCATAACTAAGATAAATAAGAGAGGGGACAGAGGGCAACCCTATCGTTACATCCTTACCGCTTAAGAAATCTAGAGGCAAGACCACACTATCACCGCCATGGATGACTTACACATGCATCCCATGATCCAATCCACCGAAACACACCATGCCAATCTTATAAATAATCATACTCAAAAAACCCCGCTAACCTTACCATAGGCTTCTATTTAGACCATTTTCCGATGTGAAATTCCTCGATACCCCCAAACAAAACAGAGGAAGCAAATTTCCTCAACTCAACACAAAGAAATGAGAAATTTGGACAAAGAGGACATGGAGAGTAACCCTCTGCTTTACTAACCATAAAAATGACAATAAAAATTACAAACTTCTTCGGTAAATACACCAACACTAAAATCGATACTCCGTTTTTTACAAATTTCGTAAAAATATGGGTATTGGGCTGAAAGAACACGTGTTTCTCAAACAACAGACAGCTTTGTCGAAACACGGGGACAAAGGTCGGTAAACAAATTTCGTAGAATGCATGTTGCTCCCAAAACACGCCGACTCGTTTTCTTGCATGCTTCTCTCCGCTCTCGTTCTTATTTCTCTCGCTTTCCGCAATTTCTCAAAATGTTTTCTAACATTCTTCTAACCTTCAAAAGAATCACAGCCTATCATATTTATACAAAAAACATTTTTGACTTATAACATAAAAAATACAAAATATCTTCCGATCTTTATCCGTATTGAATGCGTATAGGCGGTGGAGTTAACGGTCAGCTTTTTGGTAAATAAAATTCCATTGTCACAGCTCAATAAATTCCCGCAAATTTATTGCTTGACTTTTCACCATTTGCCTTGCTAAAATATCTCATGTAATCAAATTTTGTTTCCACCGTTTATGTTGCAAATGGAATTAAATTCCAACACTTCTTAATTTCAACCGCCGGGTTTTTCACCATTCAGTGTACCGAAATGATCAAAACTTTTCTTTGCCAATGGTTTTGTCAAGATGTCGCCTAGTCGATCCTCTGTTTCATAGCGTCGCAAAACAATCTCACCATTGTTAACCACTCCACGTATGAAGTGAAATTTGGTGTCTATGTGTTTTTGTCCTTGTTGAAAAAACAATTTTTAGACAATGCTATCGTCAGCTATTGTCACGCAAATGGTTGTGCTCCTTTCTTGTCCATGACACAAATCTCTCGAGAACTCTTCTCACTCATTAATCGCTTGGCATGCTGCCGCTGTTGTCGCCACATACTCGCCTTCCGTTGTTGACAAAGCCACAATTGGTCAGCTTCTTGGAAGCCCATGAGATGGCTCCCGATCCCATATGAAACACATATCCCAAAGGTGCTTTCTCATCATCAACACTTCCACCAACCGATCGTCGTTGCAACTGTCAACATGAAAACTCTTCGAAGAGGAGTAATAAAATACTGCAAACTCTTCGTTCCATTCACATACCTTAGAATCCTCTTTGGTCGCTCGCCAATGAGTCTTTCGGTCTTTCCATGAACTGAGATTAAACTCATCGCATGCATAATGTCTCGCCTAGTTGCAACAAGGAGGTCGCCAACTATGCTCTTGTACAACTTTTGATCAAAAATCCTTGTCGTCTTCTTTGGTCAATTTCAACCCTATTATGTGCTTGGAGTCACACCGCCTTACCGTTCGCATGTTAAATTCAACACCGGCTTTCTACATATTTACCTTGGGAAATGAAAACACCATTTTCACTTTGGTCTACTTCAATTCCAAGAAAAATATCTTAAGAAGTCCAAGCCGGCTCATTTCAAATTCACTTTTCATGATCGTTAAAATCAGTAATGAGGAGAAGCATCATTGCCACTAAAGATTAAATCATCTACATATAAAACAACAATAAGAATCTTACCGTCATTCTCCTTTATGCAGAGTGTGGGTTCACCATCACACTTCTCAAACCCATTCTCAATCGTACAAGCATCTATTCTCGCTCGTACCATGCTTCTGAGCTTGTTTTTGCCCTCACAAAGAGCCTTCTTCAGCCCATGACTTTATGCTCTTGGCCTTCAACTTCACAGCCCTGAGTGCTGTTCCAACATAAACCCTTCTTTATCACCCCCATTCGTGAATGCAAACATTTAACATCCATTTGATAAATCTTCCAGCCCAGTCGTGCCGCAATAGACAACGACCGTTCGATCGTTTCCATCCTTGCTATCGGTGCAAAGGTTTCATCATAGTCTTTGCCTTGTTGCCGTTTGTAGCTTTTCACAACAAGTCTTGCTTTATGCTCGTCAATCTTGCCTTCGCATTGATTTTGGTCTGCAGACCCACTTAACTCCAATGGTATCTGCCTTCAGGGAGTGTCCACTAACTCCCATGTTTTACTCTTCTCAATTGCACCAATTTCTTCATTCATTGCTTCAATCCATTTATCTTCATTTACGCATCTTCAAAATGAACCGGGTCATCAACATGACAATATAAAGCGAATAATGAATTCGCACCGGTATTATTACTTACTCCTCCTCGTTCATAAATCTCATTCGCATTTCTGAATCTTGGTCTCTTGGGTGGCGGAGTTCCATCCGAACTTGAGGGTATTTCTTCGATCCCCGTGCGAGGTAAGCCCTCGAGAAGCACTTCCTTGATTTCTCAAGGCTGTTCGAATTCCACTTTTGTGGTGTGGTTTGTTGCATTTTAGCCGTGGTGGAGGAGGAGCCACCAAAGAAGGGTTATTTGCCGTCGTCCTTCCTCTTCTTCTTCACAGAGACACAATTGTCTTCATATTCACCGTTCTTTCTTAAGCTTTCCATCCCAAGTCATTCTCTTCAATGAATCGCACATCTTCGTTTACTATCACTCCTTGGTCAATGGATTATAGAGTTTGTATGCCTTTGACTCATCACAATAGCCAATAAAGACACACTTCTCCCTCTTACTCGTCAAGCTTTTTCCTTAGCTGATCCGGTACATGTGCATATGCTACACAACAATACTCATGTGAGTGATGCTTGTTTTTGACCACTCCATGCTTCTTCCTCGTATTTTGTTCATGACAAACTTTAGTTGGGCATCTATTCAAGATGTAAATTGCGAAGTGACAAACTTCCTACTTAATACCATGTGGGCAAGTGCTTTGCCTTCAAGATACTCCGACCATGTCCTTGCACGGTCCTATTCTTCCTCCTTTCAACACCGTTTTGCCGATGTGTACTCGCGGTGAACTGCTGTATGCCATTCTCTCCGCAAAAACGCAAAGTCTTTGGACATACTTCAATTTATCTGCTCTGAGCACTTTGATGTGGTCGTCGACACTGCTTCTCAACAAGAGCTCTTGAAGTGGCGAATTTCTCAAACACTTCACTCTTCCTGCTTCTTAAAGATATACAATCTACAACCCTCTCTTCTCGGTGTAATCATCAATGAAAGTTAACACATATTTATTTCCGGCAAATGATGGTATTTGCATCGGTCCACACACACTCGAATGAACAATTTCCAATGGTGCTTTTGCCCTTATACTCTTTCCGCCGGGAAAGCTTTCTTGTGTTGCTTGCCTGAAGATGCACCCTTCACAAAGGTCGTCCGTTTCTCGATCAATGGCAATCCCTTTACCATTTCTTCTCGTGCAACAGATCTGCCTTCCAAAATTGGGATGTCCAAATCTCAAGTGCCACAACCAATTTTCATCTTTCACCTGCTCGAAAGACTTCTTGTGTTATTGTACCGCAATAGTTATACCTTCCTTCAAATCGCCCCGAGTTTGAGAGGAAACATTCTATTGCTTGTCATCTTCACCTCGTGCAATGATCTTCTTACTTGGAGGTATGTCTCTCCATTGTACACATATCATCTTTGAAGAACACATTGTAACCTTTGTCAATGAGCTGTCCAATGCTCAAAAGATTACATTTCGGCACTGTGTACATAGTATACCTCCTGCACAATCATCGTTCTCCATTTCTTGCCTTGACATCGACTCGCCCTTACCCTTGACAGATATCTTGCTATCAGTTCCCCGTTGTTACCTCGTATTTCCACATTTTCATCCAAACATTGGCAAACATTGCAATATTTCCAGCCATGTGATTACTACAACCCGAGTCTAAGAACCAAAAATCTTCTTGTTTGTCTTGTGCAATGTTACATGCTAACAAGACAATATTTGGATTCTTATCTTCTTCATTTGCAAAATTAGTATTCGCCTACTATTCATGTCATTTTTCTTTTTCTACATTCATTGGCATAATGGCCATATTTTACAATAATGACATTGGACTTGGGATTTGTCATACCTTTGTCCATGAGCTTGATGTTTGCTTGAACCTTCAATTTGTTCTCGATTGGTGCAGCCTCCTTCGCTTGTGCTTGGCAGGATTATTTCGCCTTTGTTTTGGCTTCTTCCACGACCTCTCGTTATTTGCTCGCCTCGACCTTTTCTTCCTCGCGAAAAGACATCTCGAGTCTTGAATGTCATTTCTCAAAAGAGGAATCTGCTCCTCTACTCGCCTTGTGTTCATGAGACATGGGAGAAGCACTCGGGGCCCATCTAATCGTAAACTCGTGAGAGATCCTTTGTTTCTTCATTGCTACCACAACAAAACTTTCAAACCTTGAGGGTAAACTTCTCAAGATCTTCCCAACAATCCTTCTTTCTTCAAGGATTTCACCATGAGATCTTAACTGGGTTATCAACCCAATAACTCCGAGTGAAGAATGAATTCATTGTATCGATTCCTTCTGCGTCGAGTGTTTCAAAATCTCTCTCCTCAACATCCGCAACTGTGTGCCTTTCACCTTCTCCATGCCCCGACAAGCAGCTTCTTTATGAATATCCTGGTTGCCTCCTTGGATTTTGTTGCCGCCGCAATCCGTGGGAAAACACTTTCATGTACCGATTGGAAGAGAAAAAGAGGGCTTTGCATCCTTCTTTTATGTCGTTCTTCAACTCGGGTCTCTTTGTGTTATCACAAGCAAAATAACGTCGTCGCATTTATGTGTTCAAGATAGCCAGTGTCAACCAGCCTCCCATATTCCTTGAGAAGCAAACAATGCTTTCATTGTTATGGACCAATAACTCGCGATTTTTCCATTAAACTCGTGCGCTTGGGAATTTGTCAAACCAGTTCCAAAGATTCCGTCATCTTATTACCCCGCAGCTGAAAAACAAACTCTGCTTTTTGACTCACCGAGTGCCTAGACCAAACTCTCCGATACCATGATGGAAATTTCCTTATAATTTCAAACAAAACAGGAAGCAAATTTCAACTCAATACAAAGAAATGAGAATTTGGACAAAGAGGATACAAGAGAAAATCATTAATAACCATAAAAATGACAATAAAAATTACAAACTCTTTCGCAATACAATTGAATACTCAAAAAAACTCCATACTCGTTTTTACAAATTTCCGTAAAAATAAAAACGTACAATATTGAACATCGTGTTTCAAGAATAAATAGACAAGGCCAGTCGAAAAGGCTCTCAAAGAATCGCTAGACAACAGCCGAAACACCATGACGCCAGCTTGCCGAAACAACCCCAGAACGCAATGTCGCTTCCCAAAACACAAAATGTATCAAAGCATGTTTCGTTCGTCTTCTATTTTCTTCGCTTCTTCCCCGTAATTTCTCACTTGCTTTTAACATCTTTCTAACCTTCCAAAAGAACTGGCTTGTTCATCATATTTTCGAGCGGCATTTTCAAAAAACATTTTTAATTTAATAAATATAAAAAATTACCAAAAATTGATTCTTCTCGATCTTTTATCTCAGATGAATGCGTATATACAAATGAGAGTTAACGTGTCAGCTTTCTTTTGGCAACAAATCGGTCGTTCGTTATGCTCAATAAATTTCAGTTTACTTGCTGATTCTTCAAATTTCCATTTGCCTTGCTAAAATATCTCGCGCAATCGTATTTTGTTTCCATCAAGAGTGTTGCGCTGGAATTAAATTCCAACATTTTCATGATCGTAGGATCAATCTTTCGAGAATGTATGAAATGCAATATTGCTTGAGTAGCATAACCGCGTCATGTATAATCCGGTTCTCAAGAAAACCATAATGATTTGGGGAGATATGTCTTGAGATCACCACCTTCAATCCGTCCGCAATGGTCTTTGAAATGATCTTGTACAAGGTATTACACGTGCTGAAATAGGGTAGTGGGCCTCAAAAGGCATTATTGTTTTCTTTCGGGGATGAGTGCCACAAAAATTTGAGCTAATAGCCCCTCAAACCATACCGTCTATTCTACCATATTCCACCATTTACGTAATGTCCCTAAAAAACATATAAGAAAAAATGCATGAAAAAATATGTTGTCCATCCGTCTCTGGGCTCAAATTTTTATCCGGAGAAAATGATTTTTATTACACGCTCCACTCCCTCTTCGACGTTGACAAAGGTCTATTCACATGTGTGATATACTCAAATTTCAAATATCCTCGCATATGTCTCAAGAGCCCAAAATAGGTCCTCGACATCCTCGGGCCTTCCGCACCTTCAATAACCCCAAATAATTTACCGCTTTTTGCATCCGGTCCATAGTATGATATACCCTATCCTCCACCGTCACATTCCAAATAGAATTTAAAACCTTCCTACTGTGGCATATGCATGAAAAAATTTCATATTTTTCGTCGCCTTTCCTAAGCCATATAAATACTTTTCGCCTGCCATGTTTTTTTCTGAAATATTAAAATCTTTTTCCTTTCTCTGTCATACAATTGACTCCTTGGTCCAATTCTACGAGATCCGAACCCCATCACCAATTTCTATAAAGGTCTTTTTCATTTCTTCCTTTTTAAATCGAATTAGATCAAACTAATCATCTTTCGCTATGTTTTCTCTCCACCCTTAATCTCCCTTTTTGTCCACTAGTGGGTATGTGATAAGTGGTCCGATGTTGATGACCTCATCGTTATCCGATGTTTACACATATACCCATGGACAAATTTATCAAATTGCATGCTACAACCACGCCCGGTTGAATTTAAAAGGGTATCCAATTGTTTTCTCTCAAAATCCCATTTCATGACAACTGGCGACGGTCGATATCACAAGTCCCCGAACCCATGAAGTTACAATACCCATCCGAGATATTACAAAGCATGTACTATCGACCCATCAATCCTACTTCCACGTAACCCATCCCTTTTTTCCCATTACACCAGGTTAAAATTTTCCTAAATTTCCACTTCCACAATATTTGATTCACGACGAGATCCCCGCATAGAAAGATGAGGGTTGCTACCTCGCCTTAGTTTCAAAAATTTCCCTACATCTAGGTTGCAATTGAAATCTCTAGCAATAATGGAGAGATCCGTTGTTAAGATCCCACATGACTCCATTTTCCTCCATAATAAAACCTTATCATGATACGATGCATAAGGATTAACAATGTTGATTTTGTGCTTGAACTTTAAAAAACCAATCAATATAATTCCTCCGAAAAAGCCGAATGCATGTAAAGCCACCCATCGGGGTCCTGTGAGCACCACCAAAACCACCCGATCTTCCATCAACATCTTTCGCAACTATGTGCCATGATGGCAACATGGCATTTAAGAAAAATAATAGATCTATCAACATCAGCCATGGATTCTTGTATGAGGATCATGCAATGCTTCCAAATCCTAAAAAACTCCCCAATAGAGATGAATTTCTCCTCTTCTCCATAGTCCTTGGATATTTAGTACGCATATCAGCATTATGGAAACTCTAAGGAGGGCTCCAACGCTCTAAGGACCCTCTCAAAGGCAAGGGACACCGGGATGTCCCTGAAATTCCCTGATTGAAAATCTAGTATTCCAATCAACTCCATTATAGATTTATTTTGTCTTGCGTCCCTTCCTTTTCTAATAGTGACATTAGATTTCGAAGCGGGAGGAGACGTCGGACGGCATCCACCTTCAGGGGCACCAGATGAACTTCCAGGTCGTGTAGAAGGGACTCCAGGTCACTACCCAATGGATTTCGAGGACACAGGATCATCAGAAAGAACCGAAGGGGAGGGGCAGGACCGATGGAGAGGGGTCAGTAATATCTGTTGGCATAACTTCAATATTATGCTGAGAGAGGGACGGTTGACAGTGGTCATCCGACAATTAGAACAGTAGATGGGATGTCAGGAGAGGGAGCGAGATGTGTCAGGATATCCCCTGACACATCAATGAAACCAGCCGACTGAACCCCACTTCACCCCTAATTGGCTTCACCAAGACAGGCCTAGTACTGACCCCTGTCCCCCCTCCCCCCAACCCCACTTCACCCCTAATTGGCTTCGACCAAGACAGGCCTAGTACTGACTCCCCGTCCCCCTCCCCCCAACTGATCCGACGTCGTATTCCCCCAAACAGTGAGAGTAACCGGTGAAGAAGGATGACAAGAGGGCAGACAAGACTTAAACTCTGCCAGCGACTTTGTAGCTGAAACATAAACCTTCCGGCCTGTTTTAACCAGGGACAAGCACTCGACCTCTGCACCCACCCAGGTTCCATTTTTCAGGTTGTCAGCTTTCTCCGAGCGCCTTCTAGCATAGCTGGTAGCATGAGGTGTCCCGTTTAGTGGCAGAGGTACATCTAAAAGGGACCTTCCAGCAAATTCGTCAACCGTATATCCCTTTCCAGTGGACTCATTAACTGCGTATGCACCGCTATCTCCATTCCAGGTCGATTTTAGCCGGAAGTCCGCCGGAGAAAGATACCTGCACAAGTATCCAAGCTATTCTTTTGCATTTAAAGACAGCACACTCGTCCACAACCTGTAGCTGCCTATGCTATTACCAATGGCTGTGAGGATCGGAAGCGACCATAACTCGACCATAACTCCAAAGGCAGTCCCGGAGCATTACCCATAGCTTGTGGTTTTAGGACTGTCATTCTTCGTGTTAAATCCCGCGTACTAGCGGTGAAGCGCCAAGACGCTTCTGCCAATCACCGAAGATCAACGAAGCACTTTCCCCACATCTTTCCTCTTTTGATCAAATGGTAGCAATAATAGCAATTATGCAATTTACCAACCCTTCTATGCATAGTCGAGCAGCTGTTACGCCATCTCCAGCCAATTCTGCATATCAACCTGGCAATTTTTATCGTAGTACCACGACCCACGACCGCGCGAGATAGAAGATTCTCTCCGCCCATCCCACATCACATCCCTTCCAAATCTTAAGAGTTAACATTCTGATGAACGTTTAAAAGGTTTAACATGTTTCCTGCCATATCCAATACCACCCACGAAGTGACCGTTCTGTTCACTAGGGATGGAAGTAATTCTGATACCAGTTTCCACTTTCACCACCTTCTCACTAGGGCCTCTGAGATGTGACAACAATTTTTGTGACCAGATGTCTCACGATGGGAGTTAAATGACAACTAACCTCCGCCAGCTCAATAGCATGTACGAACTCCTCGTCAAATTCCTAAGAGTCCAACTCCGCAAGAAAAAGAGTTTAGATTAGCCATAGCAGATCTCGATGGCGAAAATTTATGTCCAGCTGGTTGGATAAGGATGGAGCAAATATATCCAGCATAAAAAAATTAATTGATCTTTCGCGGTCCCAAACAATATAACGCCACCTGTATCACAGTCTTCCTACGCCCAACGAAAGAAAAGGCGTCCGCCACCTACCCCAGTACTCCTCCCTACAAATGGAGGCGTCGTTCACCACCTTTAGGTGCGTACGTATTCTAGCGTATGAGAACGACGTGGGGGTAAGAATCGAGGAATATCTACCTCCAAATCATCGTATATGTTCCTTAAATGTCTTCTTCCACCGCTCCAATTAATATTGTCCGAGTCGTCCACTCCTACAACACCAAAATGCCAATCACCATTCCGATCCCTACACGCCGAAAAAACCAGTGAACTTTGAGCCAAATGACCCTCCAGTGCACTCTACAGTATCGAAGGCCCAATAACCAAGAACCACAAATCTGAGCAGTAGGAAGAAATAAAGTTGCAATCATCAGCTTCCCATTAAGATCACCATGGTCCCACCCCTAAGCTAAAGACAAGAGGCGGTTATGGAACAATATAGGGGCTTTGACAGGACCCAAACATTCTGGGGATTTCCTCCAGCACCATAAAGAGAATATGTGTGGATAGCAGAAGGTTATGACACTCTAACAGAGATTGTAATTCTTACATATTATATATAGATTTACAACAATCTGGCCACCTTTCTCATCTTCTGAGGTAATATTTGGCTCATCTAAGAACTCTAAACTTGAAATCAACTCAAATTTAGTTTAACAAATATAACATACGAAATCTTTGTATAGTCTAGGAGAAAAGAGTTGAAATATCTGATGCTTGTATTAGGACCTCGGTAGCTGCAACATATCTTCCTACTCATTCATTCAGAACACAAAAGACTCGTGGGAAAACTCTGAAGACTTCCTAATTCAATAGACGACAGAGTTTTCCATGGCCACACATACATGCAGGGTGTTCCTGTGCTAATTTCCTACAATATCCTCTAATTCTAGAACTTGCAAATGATCAAGTAACTAAATATCGAACTTCATGTAGAGATAAATACTATGTTTGGGAGGCCACTACAAGAACCATGAACATCCTACACATTGAGGCCTAGAGGGTCTAAGTGTGATGCCCACTACAAAGAGGGTATTCCATTGTCAGACAACCATAGCTGGCTTGATAATGGACTAATTTGAAATTAGGAGGAAAGGAATATCATAAAATGAATTGCTTCTATTTGTACCTCTCCATAATCATTGTTTCTCTGGACACTTGTTTAGCGGCAGAGGTTGAAATGGTTACAGGATGGTGCAAGGAGTGGACATTGGTCAACCAAACTCCAACCTTGTCGTGCATGATCTGAGTCAACAATGAACCCTATGTATCTCTGATGAGCAACTATGAATCATGATGATCTAGTGAGTAATTTTTATCATGTTCCTGCGAAACGACTTGTAGGGTACAATCTTCATGAAGCACCAGAGAGAGAAGTATGTTTTCTCCTTAGTGTCAATGTGTGTCAAATTTTTCATGGCCTAAGGTGAGGTTCAGGTCTTCCATCATCTCTTTTGTACACTGCATTTTCATATCGGGGTTCAGCCCTTTATCCATTACACTAAAAATATTCCAAGAAAGTTAATAATTTTTTTAATAAAATTGAAAATAAGAGTATTTTATGCATAGATATGTGAAATTTATACGTAGTATAGATTTATTTTAATTTCGATTTACCAAATGTTGAAAAGAGTCAATTTTTTGAAATATAAATTTTTTCTCAATTT
Source organism: Pinus albicaulis (assembly GCA_034641835.2). Classification (NCBI taxonomy): domain Eukaryota; kingdom Viridiplantae; phylum Streptophyta; class Pinopsida; order Pinales; family Pinaceae; genus Pinus; species Pinus albicaulis. The sequence continues at coordinate 1,063,108,653 of CM076574.1, read as the reverse complement.
TACATAATTTAAAAATAGTCCGGATCTTCAATAATTTGATCTTTAACTTTTTATAAATTTAAAATTAAAAATAACTCTACATAATATAAATCAAAATGTTACAAAATTAATTTTATATTTTATAAATCGACATTTTAGCTATTAAGATTATTGTTTTATTATTAATATTGAATTTTGATCTAATTTTTTTTTCCCTTACTTATCGTATTAATAGGTTGATGTTTTAATTTCCTTGTTAAATTCCTTCTTTGTGATTAACCAATTTCTTTTTGTGTGAACATCACATTTTTGTTTAAATCGCTGCAATATTTGAGGGACGTACTTTTTTATACAATGAAATTTGTTATCTCCTTGAATGGTAATGTTACATTAAGATGTTTATTGATGATTATGCTTTATTATAACATTCATTTATTCTCAATTTTCCTTAATGGCTATTTCTTATTGTGACATTAACATCAATTAACTTTACGTAAAATTGTTAATTTTTTTCAATGGTTACGATTGCACTATACAATTCATCAATAATTCTATTGCAATGAGGTTAGAATTCATTGCATTGAGGTAAAGTTAGATTTGGTGAATAATATTGTTTATTATGGCTGGCTAGTTTTGATTATGATTAAATATGTTTGAATAAAGTTGATATTGATACCCAAGGTGGACCACTATTGGTCATGTTGAATATCAATATCATTAAATATAATTAATTTCAACTTAGTATGGTTCGATAATATTGAATCCAATTGATTACAATTCTAACAATTAATGATGTCTTGACTCATTAGGAGTGCTAGATTTACTAGATAAATGAGGAAGATATTAATGATTATTTTCAACCATAGTCAAACAATAATAACATAGTAATTATGGTTAATAATAAAAGGCCATAAGTAAACCCCTTATCAATCATAATCAAACATCAACTACACAATTAAGGAATATAGAAAGTTGACTTAGGCTCAATAGAGATAAAACATTATATGATATTAATATAATTATTATGGTGTCACAATTTTACATTATCTCAAAATAAAGAATAATTAGAACATATTATATAGGATTGAGTGTGAGGTATAGAACAATTAGTCATAGAGTACTAACTTAAGGAGCTCGTATGAAGTCGATAGTTTAAAAATTCACAGGAAAAATCTAACCATGAGTACAAGTTGGTGTGATTCCAAAGCTAGTGAAATACCTATATTTTTTCAAAAGATTAAATATCCATATATTTAATTTCTCAAACTATAAATTAATCTCACCAATCTATTAACAACATTAAAAAACAAAAGACAACAAATAATTACATATAATTATTATAATTTAATTATTTTTTATATATGTTCATTTTAATAATATAATGTGATTGCATAATATTTGTTAATATTTTTGAAATTTACTTATAGTTATTTAAATTTACGTAGAGTGATAAAGATAGAAAATATCACTCTATTTTTATTAAAATAAAGATGAATATAAATACAATGATGAAGAATACATTTTGTATGAGATTTGTAGTGAAATAGAATCTTCCAATGAGGACTTTGCGATAAGTTTGTCATAATATTTTTGACATTAAGAGTGTTGAAGATAGAAAATAACTTTTTATTATAATTTTCTTTATAATTTTAAGTGTACTATTCACATTTGATGAAAATTTCAAAATTAATCATGTTTATTATGCTAACAAAGTTGAAGATAAAAAAAAGGTAATGTGATACATAAATATACATTACAAATCAAAATTTACACACTCGCCTTATAACAAATGCATTAAAGAGTAAATTCATTTTTTTTTGTTATAATGTTAACCTTAAGTTAACATTTTAGCACATCGATTAAATATTGTTTCCATTAATAATATCTAAAAAAGATGAATACATTTATAAATTAAATCAAGTAGTTGATCTAATTTCAAAATATTTTTTTACAATATCCAATTTTTACCATTTTAGCACATCAAATTATGGTGGTTAAGGATTGGCTAGTGTTCTAATATGTAAAAGGAATGAAATAAAATGCAGCGTCGTGGTAAATGGAACACACACATAAAGAAATATAGAACATATTATGATAATGTTGGGGAAATCCAAATTTATTAATAAATGAAAATAATAGGAAATTATAGAGATTAGCTAGAATGGTGGTAGTTATCTCTAAATAGAGAGAGATGGAAAACTACATGCATTTGAAAAATTTATTACAAGAGGCCAGATAGAATTCCATTTTAACATAAATACAAACCCTATAGGTCCAATAACCTAACTCTAGAAGATGAGCTTCACAGAAAGTGCTAGTAAGCCCGTAGTGGGGTTGGTATGTCAACTTCATGCGTCACAACGTTTGCATAGTAAGATATGGGTTGAAAGGTATGGATTATGTTTTAAAGGAAGGAACCATGGGACACTAGGTGTAGTGCATGCATTTTTATGATCCCATGGTTTTCGGGATTTGATGCTAATACCATGGTGATTTCAAAATTTCGATATGGGTCAGCCTACGGACATCCGTATCTGTCTACATTTTTTGGCATCACAAAGAATTACAATGAATCAAAAACTCATTGGGGAAGTTCCTAAAGGTGGATGCAGTATAGAGTCACAAAAGGAGTTCTTACATTTTCTAGGATATGTGTAAAGACATTGCACTTAGTAAACATTTAAGTGTTTGTATTATTTTGATTCATAATAATATGTAGTGGTCCCGTGCCTCTATATTTTGAAATTATGTATATTTAGATGTCATATTTTTCTTCAAATCTGGACATTTACAAAAAACTCGTAGTGCCTCCACACAAAGAAACGACCCTAAAAATAAAATGAGACAAGCCCAAAAGTGAAAAGGGTTACTAGTTCTCAAATTAACATAATGTCAAAGCAAAAAGAGGGAAGAAAATTGAGATAATATTAAAATTGTTAAACAAAAATTCCTAAGATAAATCATAAATATGAGGGGGTTGATCAAGTATGTATAATGGTTCCAACATCCAAAAAATAAAAATAAAAACTATAAATTTCCAAGACATCATAATGAAAAGAAAATTTTTTTGAAAGAGGGCACTAAAACAACAAAATGTTTTAGGCATCATATAGTTTAAACTCGACAAATAATCTTTTTGTAATTGTATCGTAGAATCACATGGTTATGATATCTTCCACTCCCATACTCGCGTGGTTGGTGAAAAATGGAGAAAAGGATTGCTAGAAAATTGTAGTTTAGTGTTTTTCCTCTTTTGAGGTCTTTGTTTTCGACTTTTTTGATTGTATCAAGGCTACTCTCCGATCAAATGTTTTTTTAACTTATACAAAAATGTAACTTTGTTGTTTTTGAATAAAAACTGTAGATTTTTCATTAGGGATAATATTATCTTTGTTTTTTCTATTTTTATTCTATACAAAAGTGAGTCAAACATATTTAAAATTAATGTAAAGCAATATCATTACTTCCATATTTTTTTTCTAGGGTTCTTATTACAATGAATTCTTATTACAATGTGCATAGTAATAGTAATATGATCACGTAATAATCATAGTAATATCAACACATATGTCAAATTATGTAGAAAATATTAATGCAATGACTTTGAGAGTGTTATATGCATGATGATGGTCGCAGACCTTTCCCTAAGCAAAGAAAACTAACACCTCATAGTCATGTGGCATCGAAAATGTTTCTCACCGGAAGGTGAGACCACCTACTAGATTTTATTTCACCTAGACTATGTATAGCAATTTCTAACACAAAATAATCTTATTACTCTAGTTAAGATAATTAATGGAAACAACATGAACCAAATATCTAAGCATGTCATCGTGCATCCATCAATATACATACATGGCACATTGGAAATATGTAAAAATATATCTAATACATATGTAAATATATAAATATATGAAAAAAAGTATAAAGGATGAAAATTGAACGGGCGCCTAACACTCCAAAAATCCTTACAAAGTCTTTACAATACAAATAAAATACATACTAGGGGTTCATATCACCACTTAAACCTATATGTATCCTTAAAAAAACTAGGTGATATCTTGGGTCATATGCTTTTCATATAACTATCTCATTACATACGTATTCAACCCCTCATCGGTCATTCACCCTCACTTGGTTATCTTGCCATAGGCTTGCTTGTTGGATCCAAATAACTCTTTGGAGCAAAGGTTCCCTACCAAGACAATAGCAAAAACACTATGGTGCTCACCCTTTCCTTCTTTTGACAAGAGAATTTGGGTAGGAAAGTGACCCATATGAAATGAGATACCCAAAATATAGCCCCCTCATCATAGTTATTTACCATGTGCAGCTCCATAAAAACTCATTGAAATCTCTCAGTATTTTTTATCTAATATGTGAGCTTGTCTTGCTCCCCGATTAGAATATATATAAAAGTTATGTAAAACTAAATGGTTATGCCCTTTTTGTTTCTTCAAGCCAACTTGTTCCACACCCCTTTGCATCCTACTAGGCCAACTCAAATGTAAATTCCATTTTGATCTAATCTAAAGTTCTATCCAGAATCTTTCAATCCTCAACTAAAATTGTGTAATATGAAACAACTAAAGGCACAAGTCATTCTTCCATGCACACTCCTAATCAGTCATCCTATATGCACTGCCTCATCATGTCATGGAAACTCATCATCCACTGATAGACATGGGCAGACTGGTTGGGTATGCCAAGGAATGCTTGTTCATCCACATGTTATGAGGAACGTTGCAACACCTCGATGGACCAAAACTCAATAACGTCAGAATGCCTGTGGCACCCATGCGTAGCTCAATCTGAGTGTATGCTTTGAGTAAGTTTTGACCAAATCATGATCACTTGTGCACTTAGAGGGTGTTACATTCTCCTCAATAATATTCATGATTATCCTTACAAATCATGGAACTAGCAAGAAATTATTCTCCTTAAACTCATGGATCTCTCCTATATCCAAAATGACTCTCATGTCTCCTCTATCCATTATGCTCCTTTGGAGAATCATTCCAATGAAAAAATTACTCTCATATTCAATTGTTACTAAACCCCGAAAATATTGTATGGAAAATATCTCATCAAGGGTCCATCTCTAGGTGATCAACAAATGAAGTGTACGAGTCCTTTTAGTGGCCTAGCATCAACTAAATTCATCCATTTCCTTACTCAATATCAATTCTTAATATGATTGATGTGAAAGATAGGGGTGGTAAGCTTTACAAGTGGGAGGGATAGCTCAAATATATAGTTGATATCACTTATTCTCTCTCATATCTTTCACGATCCCTCAAACAGCCATATCAATGATATATACATACCAAATTATAGTTAGAACTACTTAGTTGTCATCCTAACAAATATTAAATCACCCACATTAAAATCTTCATCCCCCTTCTTAGTTTGTTACATCTAGTTTTCCTAGGATGAGTCATGAAACTCCTACAAGAGCTACTTTCATAGGCCATTAATCTTAGGAAAATAAGTACACTTAATAAAATTGTAAGAGACTCATGATACATCAAAAATATTATCATATTTCCTTCACTTGTTTCACAATTCTCTTTTCTATTATATCACTATTAAAACCCCTCTCAAATCCTCCTCTTTAACTCCTCAATCACATGAATTCTTAGAACCCCTAACATAGAGTATGGTCCTCCCTCCTCAAGTGTACTCCAACCTAAGCATTTTATTCATAGGGAATATATTAGTGCCATTGATTTTCACCATCTTATACTCAATGGTAATGAGAAAAATCCACCAAGAAAACCCTAATATAAAGCATGTTTCATAGACAACTTCCACTAAGTCACAAAGCAACTTAAAAAAAATATTATGGTCTTGACCACAATTGGCGTGCCCATTAAGTAGTTTTATCCATACTCATAAAACAATGCACTACTATAGTCATCTCCATATAGTGCACAATATATGTCATCTCCCTATCCTTTAGCTTCCTACTCTTGAAAGCGATGAGATGCCCATCGTACACCAAAACTCCTCTAATGGTGAAATATAAATCATATGTCTATGTAACATCCCTGTTAAAAATCCATGTAATAAAAGTTAATAAGGAAAAATAATAACCAAGGTCATGGGACAAGTTATCTCCAAGTTGAATGAGATTGGAAAACAATCCTAGTTTTGGGTGAAGTTCATTTAGATTTATTATGGCTAGGCAAGAGAAATTGGTAAAGGATTTGGAAAGGCATGAGGCATTAATTTCCCGATTTTATTTATGAAAATAAAGGAAATTAGGAGAAGTAAAGGAAGATGACAGGTCATAAGTTACATGTGAGGAGAGGAAAATGAAGAAAAAATAATGCAGAAAATTGAAGAAATTAGAGGCCTCATTGATAAAAAGGCTTATGAGGATCGGGTCACTTGGTAGATTTTCCTCAAGCTGTTACCTGCTTTTGGAGTTTTTGGGTGGGAGCTCTCTTCCATTCTCTCTGCTCATACACTTAGAGTATTCCCTGGAGCACTTTAGCATTGGATCAAGGAAATCAAAAGAAGAGAAAAGAAGGCAAAGTGAAGCAACGATCAAGCAAGTGAAGCATCATGATCAAGCGAATACAATGAGATTACTTGCATATATCGATTTTGCATGTGTGATTTCCTTGCTAGATTTGACATTCATGGTACATCCATGTGTGTATATTTTCATTCTCTTGTTTTTCATTACCATTGGTCTTTACATGTGTGAAAGTGATTTTCAAGCTTCCCTTTTCATTTCTAGATAGCCATGGTGTGATGGGTTCTCTTTACTTGGTTGAGATGGATTTTTTGATGGTTTCTAAACCGAGTGAGGTAGTATCTCAGTAGGAAGAACAGCAAGGCTTATGAACTCCCTGGACCATCCACAGGTAGGATTGCGATAAAGCCAACTTTTTTTGTACCCTCGGGTGGGACTAGGAATCGCTCGATCGATGAATGATGGGATATACGATAAATTTCGTAGGTTTATTCCCTCAATTAGGCACATGAATCCTCGATCGATGAATGTCTAGGATATATGGTAAATCCTAGAGGGTGGCGTATCAATTGGGCCTAGGAATCCTCGACCGCCTCATGGTGGATAAAAAATAATGCACTATAGATTAGGAGACAGAAAAATTTATCATTGTGTAGGTGGAGATGTCTAGAGGAATCCATCCCTCAGTTTAGGCCTAGTGATTTGTGAGACCCGTATATGGTGGGGATTGTGGTAAAGCTTATGGATATTTCATGTTTGATTGTTTGGTCCTAGGAATCCCGTCGGTGAATTTGCGCTAAAGCCCTGAGTGAAAATGTGATTGGTCTATTGTGAGTTCCACGTTAATTCTTGGAATATGGCACAGCACTGATTTGTTGAAATAAAGATTTGGTTCAGCCCAATCGATGGTCGGTGGTTCAGTGAAAGTCCCAAACCGGTTGAGCTTACCCATTCATTAATAAGAGCTCCTTCTCCTTGGTATTTCATATTTAAATGTATTGATTCATATGTGTAATTATTATGGATGTTATATCCTTGTTGTTTCTATTGTTTATATGTTGATTATGAGTGTGTTAGTGTGTTTGTTTCTACGCATTGTACGAAATCACACCAACTTAAGGGGTGTGGTTTTCCCTCTTTAGTTATTGGTCACAGGCAGAAAATATATGGAGTCAAGCAAGTTAGTGGAACATAATAGAACATAAACATACTAGATAGATAAATAACATGCATATTCAAACATAAAAATTAAACTAAAACTAAAACAAATAACACAAAAGCTCTAAATAGAGTCAAATAACTTCAATAATCCAAACAATGACGCTTACGTCCCCTCTTATTGAGTGTTGGTAGGAAATGAGGATGAAACTTTAACCCACTTTCCAAGGGGCCCTTAGAAATTGGGGTTCTAAGTCCCGATGCAAGGATGTCCTTACTTCCGAGCTACCTTGGCGCAAAGTCTCCCTCTCTCTACTATGGTGGACTGAAATTATTGGATGGCCAACAAATGAGTCCCCTCTATCTCTGCTCTAGATCACACACTGCTGGTATTGCTTGGGGCAATTCTGGCCAGCATAACAATGTGCTCTCAAGTTACTCATCTCTTGGTGGCCTTTTATAGGAGAATTCAAATCGTCCTTCCCTCTCTTGGTACATTGTGGATGGTGACCCAAGAGAGGGGGATGATTCCATTGTGTGCCACATTTATTCCATTGTGTGCTCCCTTGATGTCCGAAGGAGTCTTGGGTGGCTGTCCTTAGGAAGCTTCAAGTGTGGAATCAATGTCCTGGAGTGTGATTTTTTTGGTCCCGAAAAGTGACTTCTGCCACTCCCAGGATTGTGTCCTTTTTGGGTCAAAAGGCGCGCAAAGGCACCCTTATCGAATGATTTTTCATGCAAAAGCATTTATGACTAGTTCAAATTTGATTTTTTCCTCAGACCTTAGAGATTTTTAAATACTTCCATATTCTATAATGTCTTTCAGCCCTATAAATCCTTCTTCCTAACATTAAATAATGTCGCCTTTGCTTGTACGATTTTCCAATGATAACAGTTGCCCCCTAATGTGTGAGGTCTACGAAGAATTGTATATCTGAAATACATTATAGTTTATTTTTTGTATACTATGTGTAGAGTGAGAGATACCCTTGTGTAGCTCGGAATTGGAGACAACCTACACTGGTTCGAAGAACGACCTTGTCCTGTGGGACCCCTGTAAGAAAATATAATACAATATATATAAATTTTCTATGAGGTGGGCATGTCCCATGCTCGTAATGTTGTGGCTAGTTAAACAAATATATTTAACAGATACATGTTCTGTCCACATCACTAATATGGTAGTGATCTGTTGGTTGATGATGATGACTGTTGATGCCCTCAGGGGCGTTTTTTATTTGACAATAGGTGGAATGGTACCCATATGCGTAAACTTGGTATGGCATATAACTGCGCATTGTACACATAGGTGTTGGCTGAGACCTTCCCATGTAAGCATTGTTGAAAGAGACACTTATGAAGCTACAGGTCTTTGACGAATTTGATCAAAGTGCAATGGTCGTAAGGTATGATACCATCTTGACATGAAAGCTTGTGTTGTAGTCAAATTTTAGGAGGATCGATGATATCTATGGAAAATGATGTCTCCCACAGTGCCACCTAAGGATGCCCCTTTTATGGAGAGGGGTGATCCAAGGTACCGCTTCCTTTTTGGAAAATAGGTGTTGAAGTCGACAAAAAGGAAGCCTCAATCAAACAAAGGGGTCATTGATTCAGGGGATTGGGACACTAGATGTGATGGGTTTAACACGGGCATGATGGCGAGAGATGACTGAAAATTGATGATGGGGATTCAGTGGCCCAAGGTCGGAGTATAACAAGCAGCTTGGCGATAGTGATAAAAATTTATGATGGGGAGATCCCTGGAGTCAGTAGGACTTCCAGGGTGGGTATAAACTGGTTATGAATGTCATGGTGGATTTTGCGTGAGGGTGTAATACTTCGACCAAGGGTGACCAGGGACTGCTGCCATGGGGAAAAAATGAATGAGTGGGTGGTGGACATGTTGCGTCATTTGCGATCTTTGTACACTTACCAAAGAATAAAATAATAAGGTTTGGTTTGTACAAAACACACGGACGGGTACTCCAAAACAAAAGTGTTCACTCAGCATTGACGTGAGGAAGGTGTGTTGCTGAGGGAGAGGGGGCCACATTGGTTAGTATTATGTTTGAGGTTGATGAAGCATATGAAAAGGTATCGCAGATGGGATTATCCTGATGGAGGTATGGTGGGTCAATGCGAGGCGCGGTAGTGTGCTTTTGATCTGCTTGTACAACCTAGTTTTCTGGGAAAGGGGTCTTATTTCGTATGGTAAACCTTGAACTTATACATGGTGAGTGAATGGGCATGAGGTGCTTCTCAGACTATAGTGTTATGGTCATGGCATCACTATTTTTTGTGATATATGGTCTACTTTGGGTGATGAGCACCATGGAGGGGAGGTTCTACCAACCAATGAGAATTCTTATTGTGTGCAGGGCGAGGTGATGATAAACGCGGTCGGATGTGTGGAAACTATGGTTATTTTCTGATGGAGAAATGATGTCAGGATATACAAAAAAAATTTTGGGACTCTATCATGCTGGGGGTAGAATGATACCTGCTCTTGGAAATTTCAGTGGATGGAGTGGTGGATGGTTTTCACACTACCTGCAAAAACAAATACCCCAAGTGAAAGCATCTTATTTATCCAATATTATTGAAAGACATGAGCTTTAGGAAAGAAGATGAGAGAGGGCATACCTGTCGGCGCTGAAAAATTATTTTTTCAGGAGTGCGAATGTGTGGCATTGCCTCTGTTCATTATGAAGTGCTAATCACAGTGCTGCTTTTGGTTTGGAGAACAGACCTTCTGATCTCTTATTATGGTCCTCCAAATTTTTGGAAAAGGGCAATATATAGGTGAATATGGCCCTAATTCAATTCATTTGTACTTGCTGAGTTTTTGAGAGGTCAGAGGCTTTTGTAGAGCAGTTCTTGTTGTTGCAGTCAGCCTGAGCACCAGGGATTAGCGATATCATGCCCAGGTAACCTCCATGACATCTTTCACTTTAATTTTTTCAGTCTAAGGGTGCAAGAGTCTATACAAAACTGTTTTGCATGGATCTTGAGCCATTTTTACCCTAGATTACACGGGCGATCAGGGTCAGAGCGCACCTTCTGCGCATGATTTTTGGGGTTTTGTGTGCTTTAAGCACTCTTTTCCCTTATTTTGGCGCACCTTATGCGCGCCTGTGAGAAATACAGGCACGCAAAAGGCCGAGGTAAATTTTTGGATTTTTTGCCTGTTTTTTGATTTTTTTGTGTTGTTCATAGGTTCATGTTTGGATGATAGGTTGTTGTGGAGGGATCAGGATTGGCCCAAGCTCCGTACTGCATTAGCCACTAATGCTCAGGTTTCCAACAGTTGGTGCAATGGGGTCTCCTGAAGTTTGCGGAGAACGAGCTTCTTCAGTCACGGGATTGACTGTTGTGTTACTTGATCCGATGTTGGAACAGGCGGCACAACGTGTTTGTGCTGCATGGGACTAACCTTGCTATCCATCCTGAGATGGATATATACTTTGCGACCGGGCTACTGCCTCAGGGTGAGGTGTTGTTGTATCCAATTCCTTCTGGGAGGGTGAATCTTGAGAGGTTCCGAGTGCGTCATTGTGGTGGGGTGCCCCTTATAGAGGGGTGCATAGCCATTGCCTCAATGATAGACTTGGCAAAGCGGTACGATCTAGCGGATATTGTGCAACTTGTAGGGTCGTCAGCTCCACATTGGGTGTCTGGCCCGAAGGTTGGGGTCTTGCGCTAGCTGAGGGCCGAGAACTTTTTCAATTTTTCTCATTTCTGCTATGACGGGATGGTGGCCCAAATTCACAAGGTTCAGAATGGATCAAATTTGTTAGCGTACACTAGTATTATATGTAGCATCATGTACAAGAGGGTGGTGCTATTGAGACCGGTGGTGGCGATGCTTCCTGGGGGGCCACGGGAGCCTCGCATGAGGAGGTGGGCTCCTGTGATACCGCAGGGAGGTGGGGGCAAGGTGGCACGTTACTGGAATGCCAGGATGGAGGCCTGGTTTGAGGTCAACCCCCAGATGTTTCTGCCATTCCCATATGCAGGGATGGACTTTCGGGGGGATCCAGAGATGGGTCTCCCTCCTAGCTATACTTGGGGGCCAACAAGTCTATTTTTATGTTTTCTTCATTTATTTTAGTATGTATGATTTTATGTGTTTTTATGGTGACACTAACATAGTTTTGGTTACTCTTGTAGATGTTGGCAAGGTAGGTCACCCCGTGGCTCGATTGGTTGGCCACGGTCCTCTTAGGAGACCTCGGGGAGGTAGTGGGGGGCTGGTAGGAGATCTTGCACAGTCTCAGGGTGATGCACCTAGTGGTGGTGTTGGCCCTTCAGGAGAGGGCAGCAACTTGGCTGTTGCCAAGGCTGCGGTCGAGCGAGCTTGTGCTGATGCAAAGGCGGCACATGCTGATGCAGCAAAGGCTCAGATTGCTGAGCTAACTATTTGGGTGTCAGTTCTGGAGGATGCATGGGATCGAGTGAAGTGCTTGACCTAGGGGATGCCTTATCAAGGCTTTCTAGATGATATTGAGGAGGTCTAGCTGGAGATGTTGATGGCCCGGGAGAGCGACTATCGACATGTTTTATGTTGTGTGGCAGTCTCAGTTTTGACGGTGACTACAGTAGTGGTACCGGGAGCGACTGCGGGTCCAAGTGCCCCACCTGGGGGAGCACTGCCCTAGAGTTTATTTGTACACAAGGAAAGCACCCATTATGAGGATGGTTCCCCTATTTTTGATGAATTTTTGTGTATATTTGGGCTGACCGATGGGTTGGAGACACTATTTTTGTACTCAGACACATACACCCTGATATATATACGTGAGATATTTTTTATGGCTCTACATGTTGTGTTTATGGATTTATGTTATGCTTATGGATATCTATTTTTTCTATGTTTTTGTTTTTATGTGTGATGGTTTATTCGAGATCCATTCCATTTTAGAATATTTTTAGCTATGCGATCAGTTGTTTGGTTTTGACTCCTTGGTATATGTGTAAATTTAATGTAGTCAAATTGTCTGCTTAATATTTTTGCACACAAATATTCTCTAAAAAGGTGTGAATCTCTTATCTCAAATGTTTGGTTTCACTGTGACACTACTAACTGGTAATTAAGGTAGACATGCATATGGCGTATGCCCTGATGGAGGGTGTCGCACATAAGTTCGATGACAACGTCATATTATGCCTAATTGTTTGTTGCTGAACAGATACACACACCGTTTTTGTAGAGTGCTGATCAATCAAGGTGATAGATAACCCAAGATGTTGCTGATAAGCATTTGAGACCATATTGATGCTCCATCAAAAAATCTGAAGTAAGGTTCGGGTTGGTAATCCATCGCGGCACTCTAGTGCGTTTTTTAATAAGTCTTTTGGTCAAAAATTTAAAGTGATTGGGTTTGTGTACGTTGACTCTAGGGTAGGGCCTACTTGGCCCTTATGGGTAGAACTTCTTGAGGTAAAGATCATTGACGACGTTTTTGAGGCATGTCCCATCCAGTTTTGTCAGCATGTATGCCCCCTGACGGAGGAAATGTTTTATAATGTAGGGTCCTTTCCACAAGGTTTCGAACTTGCCTCACCCTAGGGCTTCTTTTGCGACATCATAGCAGAGGAATAGTTCTCCCTCGGTGAATGAGCGAGGGTTGATGTGGCGGTCGAATGATGACTTTAACCTTTTCCTATGTGCCTCGTTGTGTTGTAGTGATTATCGTCGGCTTTCTTCGACGAGCTCTAGTTGTACTAGGCGTTGTTCTAGAGGCTAGGTATCATCGAGGAGTTCGATGGCGGCATGCAAATTCAAGATCTCGCGTTCTATGGGAATCAAGGCTTTGACCCCATATACCAAGTGGAAGGGAGTGAAACTAGTGGATGTCTTGATAGTTGTGCGGTATACGCATAGGTTAGAGAAGAGCTTATGGTGCCAGTTGGTTTTATGGTTACCATGCATTGTAACCTAGTTTTGATTACTTTGTTTACAACTTCTACTTTTTTGTTGGACTAGGGGTAGTATGGAGAAGTGAATTCCTGGGTGAATTTGAGGTGGTGAGATAGCTCTTGGAATATTTCATTCTCGAAGCATTTTCCATGGTCGAATACTAACTCTTTGGGAATGCCGAACTGGACGATCAAGTGGTTAAACAAAAATCGAGCAGCGGTTTCTGCAGTGTTGTCATATGTGGGCATGGCCTCTACCCACTTGGTGAAATAATCGATAGCCACTATCATATATTTATGGTTTCTCAATGATGTAGGGTTGCAAGTCATGAAGTCAATTCCATATTTAAAAATGGGGTTGGCGATGATGACAGGGTGCAGAGGAGCGGGTGGGGCTCTTGCTTTGTGGGTGCAGCAGTGGCATTTCTCGCATCTCTTGATTGTTGTAATGCAATCGCGAAACAGGGAGGAAAAAAATACCCTTCCCATAGGAATTTTTGGGTAGTGGCCATTCTAGATAGGTGGTCACCACAAGCACCTCTGTGGCAATCATTAAGGGCTTTTTCTACTTGGTCGTGAGTGAGGCATCGACGAAAAATGATGTCGATGCTTCATCAGTACAAGAAATCTCCCATGAGGAGATATCGGCGGGCCTGCAGGCGTATGCGCCAATAGTCGTCTTGATTGAGATGAGGTCTTAACTTTGAGTTTGTAGGAAGAGGAGAATGTCTCTGTACTAAGGGTCATTGGTTGCTATGAAGAAGAGATGATCATCTGGTAGCAAATCATTCACTGATGATCCCTTGGTATCTCTTGGGAGATTCGTAATGAAATTTGCTAAGGTAAGTGCATTTTTTATTTTAGGGGAGTAGAAATGTAAGTCGTATTCTTCAAGAATGAATATCTAGTGGGCGTACTTATGGTTCATTAGGTGGTATGTGAGCAGGTATTCAATGGGGTTAATATCTGTGATAACCGTAGTGGTTTTTAAGATGATATAGTGGTGAAGCTTTTGGATTGTGTGTATTAATGCTAGGGCAGTCTTTTCTTCAATCTCATATCTTAATGCTGGGCCTGATAAGGTTTTGATGACATCATAGGTTATGTTCTCCTTCCCATATGGGCCTTCCTGGATCAAAACTCTAGCCAATGTGGACTTGCAAGCTGATAGGTAGAGGATATAATATTTGTCATAGTCTGTGGGACTAATGAGGGGTGCTGAAGATAAAGTTTCTTTCAGCGCATCAAACGATTTTTGGGCGTGATCATCCCAATTGAATGGGGTGTATTGGCGAAGGAGGCATAGGAACCCTTGAGCACAAGTGGCATAGTTTGGGATGAAGCATCTCAGAAAATTTGCCTTCCCCTGCAGGCTTTGCAGTTACCTGAGGGTTTGAGGTGGGGGTACCTCTTTGATGGCTTGGACCTTGAGGGGGTCCACACGAATCCCCTACTGGGACACTATAAAACCTAAGAGTCTTCCTGCATTGATGCAGAAGACACACTTGAGGGGGTTCAAGCGTAGTTTGTATTGACGACATCGTTGGAATACCAATCGCAGATCCTCAATATGGTCTAAGCGCTTCTTGGAGTGGATGATCAGGTCGTCCAAATAGGTGAGGATAAGGTGTGCCAATTCATGAAATATATAGTTCATGGCCCTTTGGAAGGTGGCCCCAATGTTTTTTAGGCCAAATGGAATTACCTTGTATGCGAATGTGCCCTAGGGGGTGGTGAACGTGGTTTTGTACCGGTCGGTATGGCGGATTTTAATTTGGTTGTACCCAGAGAATACATCCTTTAAGTATAGAGCCTCGTGTCATGCACAAGCATCGATGACCTGGTTGATAAATGGAGCGGGATAATTGTCTTTGGGGCATGCTTTGTTCAAATCCCGAAAATCGATACAAATGCGTATGGTGCCCTGTTTTTTCATGACGAGAATAGGGTTGGAAACCCAAGATGTATAGGTGATGGGGTAGATAAACTCAACTTTGTGAAGCTTATCGATTTCTCATTTTATTGCTTCTACCTTTGATGGGTGCAGCTAATGTTGTTTCTGGCGCACTAGAGGTACATTGGTCCAAGTGTCAATATGGTTCTCTACGATAGTGGGACTAAGCCTAGGCATTTCTGAGTGGTCCCACGCGAAGATATCTCAATATTCTTATAACAATTGGGTATAAGAGGCTATTTCTTCTGGAGAGCATGCTACCCCCAGTGAGATTTCTTTGACCTTTGCAGGATTTTGGGATATGTTCACCTTGACGGTAGGTGAGATGTTTGACATATTTCCTTCCTTGAATGCATCGGGCGCTGGGATGGGATTTTTTAACCAATCAACTTTTCCTAATGGGAGGAAATATTTAGATTTGATTTCATAGATATCTTATTATTTTTTCTTATCAGGACTAAATGTATGTTTGGGGAGAAAAAGTGAACAGTGATGCATTGCATCCCATGGATAATTTGGCTCTGTCATTACCTCTAAGATGTCCTCATATGAATGAAATAAGGATCCTAAGGGGGATTGATCTTGCACAAGGTAATGATGAATACGTTCAATCCGCACGGGGCTAGTTGAGAGACAAGAGAAATATTCCATAGTCGATGTCCTGGAACCAGACGCGGTCGACTGAGTGTAGATAGATTGCATCTGCACTATCGTATGAAAATCTACTCTCATAGCTGTAGCTGACTCGACACCTATGGCAGAGGAGCAGACATCTTAGGTCATAGTTCTGATACATGATGATATGAATCGTATATGGTGTATCGTGTTGTCGGAATTTGGTGGGGGAAGAATCTACGTAATGGGAGTTTGCGTAAGTGCAAGGTTGGGTTCCCCGCTAGGATGGTCAATTTCCTGATGGTGGAAATTGTGCCTAGTGCAGAGGTTCCTGAATGTTTCTATTAGCAGGCATACCTCTGGTTCGTGGTTTTGGCTAGTGAAAATGGTGCCTGGTACCACTATGCCAACGAAGTATATTTTGTGGTAACCAACACTACTCTTCGTCCTGGATGTGGATGCTCGGAAAGGATCTATTGTAGAAGAGGAGGTCTTTTGCGTTCATTTCTGTGTCGTTGGCTTGGGTGCTTCTAGCTCTTTGGGGGAGTGTAGACATAACGTTGCTCTTTCCGCTTTGAGCTTGGGGAGATGCTCACATTTAATCGTATGGTGAAATTTTGAACAAATCCAGCAATAGGTATGCGTGATCTTCTCTTGGATAAAGAGAAGTCTTGGTGGCCAAGAAGAGACTGTATGAAAAATTCTTGCGAGGGGCTTCAGTTCTTTACAATGATTGACCTAGTGGTCATTCAGGTCACATAGGCCACATGTTATCCCCAATTTGTTTTAGGTCATGTTTGGTTGGTGCACTATCCCAGTTTACCCCTTATGCCGATGTGGGTGTGGGGTTGCTGATCTGGGGGTGATGTACTTTCTATATCATTTAAGTTCATCATCCCGTTTCTTCTCTATTGTATGAATCATATCAATGAGGGGAAGAACTCACGGGATATAGTTACAACGTTGTCCATAGTGATTGCCCTGACATACTAGGAAAAATAGCCTAGATATAGGGGTCTCGTCGTGCTCAGTTTGTGGTCTGGCAGGGTACCAGCGTTGTAACACTTCTAAATCAGGGAAAATGGCGACCACGTGATTGGGCATTTTACATAATGCACATGTTCGTATTCTCTATAGAGAGTGGATGGGGGTAACCAGGGATTCCCTGAATGGTCGATTTTCAGCTGACAAGAATAGGATGGATCTTCTCGTCACATCTTCTTGGGTTGTCGAGTTATTCATGGATTCTAAGTCCATGCCATCTTCTTGGGAGAGGCGGACTATAGCTAAGTGGAAGCTAGCAAGTGCTAATAATAATCGGGGGATATAGTGACAATTTTCCAGAAGGTGGTTGTCGGCGGAAAAAGGACATGTGAATTGTGTTACCCGCAACCCAACGTAGTAAACCCGTTCTATAGGATACCATCTGTGGATGAGTTCTAGGGTTGTGAATTCTTCAAGGAAGTGACCACATTCATCGCACAACGTGCAGTGTAAGATAGGAGGGGCGAATATGAATGGGCATCTTTCTGGTGACTTTCGTTCCTCTTGTAGGTACAAGATGATATGAGGTTCATCTCCAGAAGATTGGATGGGGGGATCCTCTTTATAAGATCACTCGATGGCATGCAAGCTATCCCTATATAGTGGGATTTCTGGGCAATGATGAGTATAGTGCCCATAATTTCTACAGATAGTGCATGTGTGATTGGTACATAATGATTTGCCTTTACCCTTGGTAGCAGGTTCCTTTTTACAGGAATGTGGTGTCATGATGTCTGCCTTTGAGCCAAGGAGAGATTTTAATTCATCCAGCTCTGGGTAGATATGGGTAGGGTGTTCTATTACGTTGCATATGGCACAAAATAGTGATTCCCATTGTGTGGTAGGGGTTTCCAGCTTATTTCCTTTTCTCTCAGTTTTCTTTACGTAATCATCAGTTTTGCAACGGGAATTTCCTTTGCAGGGATGCTTTCGACCGTTTCCTGAATGGGTGGGGCCTCCTTAGGACTTAGGGGATTTAACCCTGTGGAATTGATGTGTGTGGATCCTAACCCCATAGGGGGAATGAGATACCAAACTGCTATTGCAAATGATATGTTTGGTAGCACCACTGTTGCCAAAACCTGTTGGGATATGAAACTAGCTGGGGGGTAGAGGAAAGGGGTTTGGGAATTGGCATAGGCTAGAGAGGCTATTGTGGCTGAGGTCTCGGTGTCATTACTGCTTGTGTCTATATCCTAGCTAGCTTCAATGCTTGATGTGGACATAATGCACACCGGAGCTCCTGTGACATTAGGTGATGACTCAAGTATGATGGGGGAATCTCCTAGTTATGATCCTAGGATGGACGATGGCTTGAATTGGCCAGGACCATATTCTTGGTACCATGACAGCGTGTCTGGGGCTGTATCTACATAGGGTAGAATGAAATTAGTATTTTTTAGGGGTAAATTTTCACTATGTGTCAATTGGTCAACAGTAACGATGCGGTCCTCATGGGGGAACATCATAGTTCGGAACACGGAGGAGGCTATAGCTGACATGGCATACATATAACGCTGACAAAGGAGTATATTGTAGTCCAAGTGGGAATCCGAGACTTCAATGTCTATAAGGACCATATTTCCAGCTAAGTAGACTGGGAGATTTTGGTAGAGGCTGACAGGAGTTGAAGGGTGATCGTCGTATGCTCTAAGCATGATGTCTGATGGCTTTAGTTTGGGAGACACTAACTTCAGCCAAATTTTCTTTGACATGATGCATGTGGATGCACCCTCGTCGATGACACATCAATGAATGGTAATATTTTGGACCGATACTGGTATCTGAAAGGCGACCATCGAAGGAAGTGTAGGGGTGACTTTGTCTAAATCAAAATCCATTAGGCATGTATCGGTGGGGTCAATAGCACCTAACATAGAAAGAAAGGCTTTCTTTTTCTTCGGGCATGACTGTAAAACTTTCAAAGTTTACATAACAATGGGAGATTGAGCTAAATCATCCATAATGCTATAATTATGGGCTGATTTGGAGTAGTTTCCTACTCGCCTAGTTGGTCCCTTAGCCATCTTCGGCAAAGGTTCGATAGGCATATTTGATATGGTAAAATCTGTAGTTGGTGCACTGGTACTAGCCCCTGACATGTTGGTGTCTGGCGGGGTATCATAATTTAGATTGTGTTTGAAAAAACATCTCTTCGCCAGTCATGTAGATTTCGTGGCTGATTTTTCCAGAGTCGTCAGGATTTTTTTGCTGAGTGCTAATTGTCCCTTGATGGAGGAAGGGCTTTTGAATCACCGATAGCTGTTGGGCTGATCCCCCTTGTCCAGGGTTATTCTGCAACTTTTTCAGCTCAGAGAGGTTGGGACAATGGTGAGTGTAATGGTCGTCCTCACCACAGATTGAACAAGAGTGGTTTGTTCGAAGAGGTGGCCTTTTGTTCTGCTATTGGGAATTGTTTGGATCCTGGTTTTTATTTTGGTTGGGGTTGCTTCTAGCCTGAGATCGCGAAGGGCGCTACTAGTTGTTGCCCCCCTGTCCAGATTTCCTTTAGGCTTGTTTTTTCCTTTTTTCTTAACCATGTTAGGAGGATATTTCTCCTGGTTATATGGTTGCCGCAGTTGGTTTTGGGAAGGCTACACAAAGTTCACCTGTGCATTATTCTGCATAGGCGGGTCTTGTGCTGGGGACTAAGCATAATGTGGTCCCTGGTTTGTGAATGTCTGTTGGGGGGGAGCTCTTCTTTCAACATGTCTATCTGCGTACTGGGTCCCCTAAGCCGAAGGATAGGGTCCTCCATGTTGATATGATGACGCTCTACTCATCCAATTTTTCGGAGGCATGTGATGACTTTGGTAGTCGGGTTGTGGTACATTCTAGGTAGAATCATATGTGTAACTGGGGTTTTTAACACTGCTTCCTGGGTAACTTTGGGTCAACGACCTAATTAAACCGTCTATGGAGTTCAACATGCCTGGAAATTCTTTGTAAGTTTGTAGGTGCAGGGCATTCGACAGGATATTGTAAATATACCCTAACTGTGTATAGATCAGCTAGAGTTGTTGGGCCTTATTGATGGCGTCCTCTTCGAATATGGACCTTTGTTGCACCACATCCTTCGAAATCTATGCAGTGATATTTTTCAGGAATAGGTCTAATAGTACTCGATCGTCGAGTTTGGTACACAAACTATGATTCCGCCACCATTTGTGGAGATGGTCCGAGATATGGACGATGGGGGTTTGCCTAAAGTGTGTCAGTAATTTCATTCTGGAATCATGGTGAATGGGTAACTGAAAATAGGTCAGGAATGCAGTGGCAAGGGCACTAAAGGTTCCATGTGTATTATAGGGTTTCTCCACATACCATTTCGCTTCTACTCCTCTCAGAGTGCGTTGAAATAGTCTCAATCAAATAGTATCATCCAAGATGTTGTTCGACGAGCACCATAGGTGGAAATTCATAACATGATTTCCTGGGTCTTGTTAGCCACCAATAAAAATTTTCATACCAAATGGTGGCTAAAACATTTTTGGAGCCTTCAAGAAACAAATTTTATTGCTAAAAAGTGTTATCTCTTGAAGACTCTTGAAGACATCATGCCCTTGTTTCAATCTTCACTGTTGTTTCCATTTAAAAATCAGAAATTCTGCTGATTCCATAAGAGAAAATACTACTGCAAACGCCATTTTCCCCTCCTTCCACTTCAAAAATAACTTCCATTTTTACCCCTTTTTCATTCCCATGAAATTCCTCTATTTTTTAATTTTCCCCATTTCCACTTCATGAAATCCCCTTTACAGAGTTTAAAACTCCTTTTTGACTCTGTCGAAACCTCCCAAATCCATTGAAAACTTGAAAAAATTTCATTAAAAAATACCTTTTTTGTATTACAGACTTAAGCCCCCTTTGGCTAAGTCCTAAACACTTCCCCATTATATTCCCTAGTGCTAGAACAGGGCGCTAAGCCTTTTAAGTGCTAATCGCATCGCAGAAATCCGAGCGCACAAGTCTTTTGGTTAATTTAAAAGTTCTGATGCAATTAGCCCTTTATTACATAACTCCCGATCCTATAGCCACTTCATATAACCTTTTGGCCTGCAATCGGGTGCTAAAACTTGTGAATAAACCTTTCTGATTGATATTTTCCTTTGTAAAGTTATAAACCCACTTTCCTAAAGTTTTGGTCTAAACTCCGCCCCCCGCTTTACTCCATATAACTTGCGCCCGGGACCAAGAGTTAAAGGTCCCGAAGCGCTAATCGCATCGCAAATTTCAAAATGGGTAGATTGAAAAGCCCGAAGGCCCGACCTTCTGATTGCGATTGGCCCTTTTCATATATAAGCCCCGGGCATATTATATTTCATAAAGACCACGAGCCCCGCAGACGGGCGTCTATTCACTTCTTATATATAACCCGCCCGATAGCCAAAACTTTGTATTATATTGAAAATTTGGGTTTTTCCTATGTTATAAAGGGTTTCCACCGGTGCATAAGTTGAAACAATCTCAACCATTGATCTTGAGCCGATCGACGACCCGCGCATTATTGCATTGCATGATTCTATCGGGCTAACTTTTGTGTCCCCTACGATTGGCATTCCCCGATGGATTTTCCGCCGTTGGATCTATCCGCCATATCCCAGATCCAATGGCTCACATTTTCTCTGATCATTAGCCTTGCCTCCGCTTCAGAACCCTCCGATTCATTTCCCACCATCGATCTGATCTGCATATCGACGGTCAGCACTCAATCGCATTGGCGTTGTGAAAATTCCCCCCCCACCAATTGAATGCATTCGATTGCATCTAGACCATCCACGTGTCTAGATCGGATGGTCCAGATCGCATTTCATGACTTTGGTTTAAATCTATGCACCCCACGTTCTAATGGTTTAGGCCAAATCCTGACCATTAATCTCTGCAAATTAATGGCCCTTATTAACCTGTCTCCTGCCATTGTATTATTTCGCTTATTTCCCCATATTTAATCTCCGCCATTGGTCCTCACATCCAACGGCTCATATTTAATCCGACAGGACCTGCCTCCTGTGGGTCCTGCCTTCTCCAAATCTGATCTCGGCTATCCATCTCAGATCCAACGACCTAGAATGAAACTAATCCCCTTGCTTCCACCCATGCATCTACCTCATATCACCTTCACTTCCCCACCGTCAGATCTGAGGCCCTTGATCTGACGACCCACATTCTATTTTGCGTGGTTTTCAACATGATGGTTAATTTCCCGAAGGCTACGTGAAATGGGAAGTTCTCTAGTGCCACGTGTCAGGCGGGGACGCATATCGCATTCCAAAATGAAAAAATTCCTACTCGCCCTTTTGCTACGTGAAAACAGTGGTTTAGCTCCCCGAAACCACTTTCCCTCTTTTCCGTTATGTGTTATCATGCACGCCTTCCACCGTTGATCTCTGCAGATCAACGGTTTGGATTTAAACCTTCATTTACATATCGCCCTCCGCCTCTACAAAACGGTTTTCAACACAAATCTCCATTGTTGATCTCATTGGGTGGATCTCATCCGATTGGTCATATTCATCCCGAAGCCCCAATTTCATTTCCTTCATTTTTTACCCCCTCCAAAGGAAATTTCGCCCATTTCCTTTGTTTTTCCTCCATTTCTTTATAAAGTGACTCATTCACTTTGTATAATCAAAACCAATCCCGACTGTCGATCTCTGTGCAATCAATGGCTCTGACTTAATTCTTCCTCCACTTTCCTTTAACCTCCACAAACAGATCTCCACCGTTGGATGTTGCCATCCAACGGCCACACTCTTTTCCCACAGCCTTCTAAAGCAGTTTACCCAACAATGCATGATTTCATAATGATTTTTGTATTTTTTAGGTTCCAAAGGATTTTCCCATTATAATAAAGGGAAAAGAAAGCCGAGGGTGATGATCCTCTGGATTGTCATTCATAAAAGGAAGATCATTCCACAGGGTTCAAATCCAAATCTCATCAAATGCTTCATGGGCATTGATGCCATATGAGCCCTGTGCGGCCCTGCACATCAACAAGACACACAGAAATGCATTAAATAATTAAAAGAGTATCAGTGTTGAAGACAAAACACAGCATAACAAACGATTGAAGACAATTTGGGGATTGCGGCTAAGATTGATTATCAAAAGCTTAATCCTCCAAATTAAAACACAGTTAAAATACAATCATGAGTATTTATCAGACAGAAAGACCTCCACCGCCACATCTGAGGAAAATTGATTCCTCTCAGCTACCAGTGCCCCCTGTAGCCACAAGAATTTAAAAACAGAGGCCGAAGTTATTGATCAAATAAAAGATATTAGCCTCAACAAAGCCACAGAATTAATTGTATTCTGAAACAGAGCCTAAAAGTCAATAAAAGCTCCCACCGAGCTTAATCCTTTAATGTAAATCATTTAATACAGAGGACACCTATGTAAGCTTCTTCATCGAGCCCCTCAAAGGCCGAGAAGCATTAAGTCTATATTAATTGACCCATGAGATCTTTTATCAGATCCCACCTCCTCATTCTTCTATAAATAATATGTAGAAGATGAGAAAATGTTGGTTGCAGAACTTTGAAATATACTTGAGCTCTTAACTTCTGATTGTAGATAGTTTTCAAAGGCTCTTGAAGCTCTGCTTGCGATAGAATAGTTAGGCTCAGTAGTGAAGATGATTGTTGACCTGAAACACTGGACTTAAAGCTGTAACTGGTTCGAAGCATCAATACAAGCTGATTTATGGGATCCTGGTCTATGTCTACAGTGATGTTATTTCTTATTGTAAATCGTTATTTTATTTTTGTTTCCACTTTGTTCATCTTCTCTGATAAAGAACAACAAGCATAGGGTTAGGATTTACTTTATATCAGTACTCTTCTCTGACTGATAAGATTTATCTTAATGTTTTCTTCAAATTTGTGTTATTTAGGAATGATTTAATTCAGTTCAGGTAGTAGGAATGTTGTCGTTCCCTCGTCCTCCTATTTATCTAATTGTTATTCTTGAAATTTATTTTCATTTCATGTTAAGTAGAGATGAACTAAGGAAGATATGGTGAGCACTGGTCCTAGTTTTATCCCAAAATACTGACTGAAAGTTTCCCTAAGAGTGTGTTGAAAGTTGGCTAGTTTCAAAGTACTTACTAGATCTTAGACCATTCTTTGTAATAATTTGTGTTTCCCTTGTTTTAAAATGTTTTCTATTAAAAGTATATCAAAGGCTGGCTAGTTTCGAAGTACTTACCAGATCCTAGATTTATTTTATGTTCTTCTTAAGTGTTTGTCAAAGGCTGGCTAGTTTCAAAGTACTTACCAGATCCTGGGCTGCTCTTTGTTCTTAATTTTTTTAATTCCCCTATTTTTGTATCATTTCATTCCATAAATCAACTTTAAAGAGATCCTTAGACATGGATGAATTGCCCCATGGACCACTCTTGAACCTTTTGTTTCAATTAAAACCCTATTATGACTCCATAGCCCAATGGACTAAAACCTGCAATTATCCATCTTTTTGGCCAAAGCTTTGTTCAATTTGCTTGCAACTTCTCACCTTTGAAACTCTTTTCATTTAGAACTTTCCACTCAAGCCATAACCATGCTCAACCATCCAAAACAAACAAAAACCCTCGGCCTTCATAACTAGCCTAATATCATTACCCAAAACCTTAAAGATAAATCCATCTTTACACTTATTGGAGAGATCCCTCTCCAGATTCAGGAGGGCTAGATCCTAGAATCCCAAAGTGGTTTAAATGATGTTTCTCCCTGCTATCGGACTTTGCAAATCTTGATAATTATAGGGAGCTAACATTTTTGTCAACTCCTGCTGGGGAACGAGTCTAATTTTCAATCTCTGGTTCCCTTAAAACTTCATTAAACCTAGTGAGTAAAAAGCACCCTTTTCAAGCACTACCAACCAATGGTAATCATGGTAAAAGCTTGTTTGAATCAGTGACAAACTAGGCAGACCCTAGGATTCTCATAATATTTTATCTAACCTTGAAAAATCAGTTGGCTTAGCCATAAGAGTAGACTGTCTTTGTCTCATAACCGTAGCTAAGTTTTGAAACAGATTTAGGACACTCTTAGAAACCACACAACTGAAAATAACTCAGAAAACTAAAAAATATTTCATATTGGAATTCAATAAACATGGTGGTTGACCATAAAACCTTTTACCTCCAAAAGAGCTAAAAACTTCCACTTGGTGACTCCACAATCCTCAACAGACCTTAAGGCTCCACTGGGAAGAACCCTTATCATTGTAATATCATTTAAACTCAGTTAGAGGACTGTAGGATTAAAATTTGTGTAAACAGATTAGTTAGCCTCTTAAATACTGTCATATCTGGTTGAACTTTTCTTGTTTAGTAGGGTATGAAAAACACAGCATAGTGGCTCCTAGAAAGATTCATACTAGAGCCCATCCTCACCCTAACCCACCAAATATAGTTGATAACCCTGAAAATATCCTTAGGGAATCTCCTAGGATTAAATTATCAATTGTTTTTAGATCACCCTTGAGATTTGCGACCGGCACGAAAATCTTCCCGGCTCTGCAATGCACACAAGTTGTAAACAGTAAACCTATTTAGAACTAGGTCATTTGATGATATAATTCAACTAGACTCTGAGTCTTCACTTTCATCCTCGGAAGCAAGTGAACATCCTAGTAGTAGAGAAACAACAGCACCTGATTCACATTTCCTTTCCAATTTAGGTGTCTCTCATCCAAGATCAGCTCAGAAATCTACTGTTGTTCCATCCACATCTGTACCAAACATCCACTGTCCAAAACACTCCACTTCAACCCACTTTACCTTTTGTTAATCCACCTCTTGTAAATCCACCTCCACCACATATCATGGCAGCATGGTATGCTCCCTTAGTCCTTCCTGTACCATTAGTCAATCTTCCAAAGGACTATCAGTCCAAAATTCCATTATATGATGCTATTAATGCTACAACTGCATCACAACATGTGGATAAGATGAATGACTACTTTGACAAAAATGAAATTGATGATGATTTTGTCAAGCTTAGATTATTTTCTCAGAGTTTGTGGGGAGAAGTAAGAAAATGGTTTAAAGGCTTAACCCCCCATCGTATCAATGATCTCCAAGCCTTACATCAGACATTATTAAACAAATGGGAAGTGAAGAAGAATCCTCTCCAAGTCCTTTCTGATTACAAGAACCTCCATAGAAACACAGAGGAAAGTGTCCAAGCTTACTGCACTAGATTTAACAGTGTGTATAATGCACTTTCCCCAGATATAAAACCTCCACAAGGCTCAGCTCTAAACAATTTTCCTGAAGGGTTTGAACCTGAGATGGCCTATCATCTGAAGGAGAGAGATCTTGCAACTCTTGAAGATATGAAAAAAGGAGCTCTTGCTGTGGAAGTTAACTTAATGGAGAAGAGAGCAAGAACGAATAATGAGAAGAGAGTATCTTTCAGAGAGGAATCCACACCTTCTACTTCCAACTCTAAGATGGAAAAAATGATGGAGGAGATGATGAAAAAAATGAGCATCCTTGAGAGAGCACAAGCAAGTCAAAACCAAGATGCTCCTCAAAACAAAAACCAGAAACAGAATCAGAATTTTAGAAGGAACCAACCTCCAAACAGACCCAGGGAAGATGATCAACAGATCACTCCTCCATTTCATCAAAACTATGTGAGTGAGGTTGAGGAAACAGACGAAATAACAGAGGAAGATGATATCAATATGCTGGGAGTAGATAATGATGACTTTGAGATTCATTATGATAGAAAACAAGGACACCTTTTGATGACAAAAGAGATGATGATGATGAAAATTATTATCGAGACATGGAAAATGTCATCATAGAGTCTCAAAGAGAATATGACCTTAGAAGTAAAACCAGTCAACAAGCTCCCAACACCAAAACCTCTAACAAATCTTCACAAAACAACACTGCAACCAAGCCTAAATTTCTCAAACAAAAGGACAAAACAGTAGCTGTAAATTCTGATAAAGGTAGAGAGAAAGGCACTCAAAACGTTACAAAATAGAGTGCAGACCTTAGTAGTACTAACACTTCAGCTAGGACTCATGTTAAAACCATTTTTTCAAATGTAAATAAAACAAATCAGCAAGCTCATGTTGCTAATAGAATGGCAGTTAACAAGGCTGAGACAAGTTCTTCAAAGAATCAAATTCCTTTCAACCTAGAGCAGGAAATTTCCAAAATTAAAATCTTTGTTCCCTTGATTGAGTTAGCTGCCCAAAATGTATATAAGACCCAAATCTTGAAGGCTTTAAATATTGAAGAGAATAATGACACGGTCAATCTTAATGATGACCAACCAAAGCTTATTTTTGGTCCAAATATTGAAGGTAAGTATCAAGAGGGACCTGTTCCTCCCTTTTATGTAAGTTTAAATGTTCATGACAATATTTTTCACAATGTTATGCACGATTATGGGGCTTCTCATAATTTAATGCCTAAAGTTGTGATGGAGAGCTTGGGTCTAGAAATCACCAGACCTTATAACGACCTTTACTCCTTTGAATCAAGTAGAGTAAAATGTTTAGGATTGATAAAGGACCTCTACGTTAACTTAGTACAGATTCCAGCCAAATTCTTAGTCATGGATATTTTTGTGGCTGATGTGCCCCCAAAGTATGGAATGTTATTATCAAGATCTTGGGGGGCTAAGTTACAAGGAACTATGCAGATGGACATGACCTATGCGACTATCCCTGTTTTCAATCAAACTAGAAGACTTTACAGGGAGTCCCATATGCAATACATGGTTACAAGCCAAGACAGACCACAAAATTCTCCTTTATATTTTGTAAACACCGGCTTAGATTCTTTTATCCTGTTTAATAATGAAACTCTTGGTGAGCAGGTCACTTTAAATGAATTAATGGTTGATAGAGAGGAGGAGGTAAACACAATGGAAGTGTCAAAGCAGTTTGTTGCATACAAAAAATTTAGCAAACCAAACACAGGTCTTGAGCTACAAGTCATGCGTCCTTTACTGTTAAACCTTGATAGTCAAGAAAGCAACCCTCAACACAGTGAAAAACCTGAGGAGTTGAAACGAATACAACTAAGTGTTGATTTCCCACAGAAACCCGAAAGCACATTAGTTGGAGAGGACAGTAACCAAGATGAAATCGAATCTAGTCCTCTCTGGAGTATGAACTTCGACGGGTCATGCACTAGAACTAATGCTGGTGCGAGTGTCTAGATATGCAACACTAAGAACAATCACACAGAAAGCATATCTTGTAGATTAAACTTCCAGTGTTCAAATAACATAGCGGAATATGAATCCCTGCTTCTAGGCTTGCGTTTGTTGAAAAATTTAGGAGCCAAAAGAATCAAAGCATATGGGGATTCTGAATTAATCATTAGGTAAGTCAACAGGGAATACAACACAAATTACCCAAGACTTAGGGCCTACCGAAACGATGTTGTGGATATTTTAAAATTTTTTAAGGAGTACCAGGTAATTTTTGTGCCAAGAAAAAGAAATATTCGGCCCACAGCTTGGCCTTTGCAGCTAGAACATGCTTAACAATGTATGAAACAAAAGACTGCACAACTCAGATAAAGTTCAAACCAGTCGTTCCTGATAACGAAAAATACTGGCAAGTGTTCGACGGAGACAAACAAATAGAAGACTTCATGCAATTCAGAAATGAATTCAAACTACACCGTTCATATTCAGATTATGAAATAGACTGCAGTGAAGAAAATTTCCTTGGTGAAGAAGAACCGTCTCCTGAGCCTGCCAATATTAATCTTTTGTCTAAAGATCAGAGTTTTCCTAAGGGTTTGGCCCCTTTAGAAGAGTTGTTCTAATTTAATGATGTGGCCAAGAAGCCAAAACTGGAACCTATAGAGACTGAAGTGGAAGAGTGCAATATAGCCAGTGAACTAAAACCTATGATGATTAAACTGTCTAAGACTTTACCAGCTCACATTAAACTCAAATACATTGAGTTGTTTAAAGAATTTTTTTATGTTTTTGTGCGGAGTTACGAAGATCTTAAATCCTATGACACTGAAATAATACAACACAAAATCCCTCTCAAGGAAAACCAAAATCCATTCAAACAGAAGCTGCGTAGAATAAACCCTGTTCAGTTGCCTTTGGTTGAGAAGGAAATCAAGAAAATGTATGAAGCTGGCATTATTGTCCCTATTAGATATTCTGAGTGGGTGTCTAATCTAGTGTCTGTTAGGAAGAAAACAGGAGAGATCAGGCTTCTTATAGACTTTAGAGAATTAAACAAAGCTTCATTGAAAGACAACTACCCTTTACCTAAAATGGATCATATTTTACAAAGGGTGGTAGGGTCTAGAAGAATTTCTTTGTTGGATGTCTATTCAGGGTATAATCAGATTTTAGTCCACCCTGATGATCAACTAAAGACAGCGTTTACTACACCATGGGGGAATTTCATGTATGTGAAAATGCCCTTTGGTCTAATGAATGTTGGAGAAACATTTCAGAGAGCCATGGACATAGCATTCTCTGAAGAACTGGGCTACTTCATCATTATGTACCTTGATGATGTTACTGTTTTTTCAAAGATAGATGAAGAGCACTTAGCACATTTAAGAACAGTATTCGAGAGATGCAGAAATTTTGGTATATCTTTGAACCCTAAGAAAACACTTTTCAGCCTCCAGGAAGGTAAGCTTCTTGGGCACATTATTTCAGAAGAGGGTATTAAGATAGATCCAAAGAGGATTGAGGCCATATTACAGATCTCTCATCCTCGAAACATCAAGGAGTTGCAATCTTTCATTAGAAAGTTAAATTTTTGAGAAGGTTCATCCCCAACTTGGCTGAGCTCCTTAGGAATATAACAAACATGTTGAAGAAGGAGCAGGGGGTAAAATGGACCTTGGAAGCAAAGAAGCCCTTTGAGCTGGTGAAACAAGCATTAACCAAAACACCAGTTCTACATAAAAATCCACAAGGAAAATAGCAGCCTATTGCATTCTTCATCAAGGCTTTGAGAGATGCCCCTTTGAAGTATAACATTATGAAAAAGCAAGCCTTTGCTTTGGTTAAGGCTTTGAAAGACTTCAAAGTATACATATTGCACTCACACATCATTGCCTTTGTCCCAAATTTAGTTGTCAAAGATATTCTAACACAGGACCCAAATGGTAAGAGAGGTAAGTGGATTGTTGTTATTCTTGAATATGATCTAGAAATAAAACCCACTAAACTCATCAAATGCCAAGGTCTAGCTAGGTTGATGGCTGAATCCAATTTTGAAGTTCTTGATATTAATATGATTAATGCTTTAGATGATCAAGAGGAAATCTCAACACCCAGTGTTGAAGACCATTTTATGAATTCCTCTTGGTATGCTGATATTCTTTATGTTTTTCTTAATTTGAATACACCTCCTGGTTTGACAAAAAAAAGGCAAGGTTTTTGAAATGAAAGCTGTGAACTATTGCATTATAGATAAATGTCTTTATTGGAAAAATGCAAGTGGTATATTGCTGAAATGTTTGCCTGAGTATGATGCAGAGAAGGTTAAGCACGAGTTCCATGAAGGAGAGTGTGGAGGCCATTTATACTGGAAGACAACAGCCAACAAATTCTTGAGGTTCGGTTACTATTGGCCTACTCTTTTTCTTGATGTACACAAGATGATAATTGCCTGTCATAAATGTCAACTTTTTGAGGGCAAAAGGAAGCTGCTACCTCTTCCTCTACATCCAATCATTGTTGAAGCCCCTTTTCAACAGTGGGGACTTGACTTCATAGGTGAAATCCATCCATCATCTTTAGCTCATCATAGATGGATTCTCACTGCCACAAACTAATTCACTAAATGGATAGAAGCTATTCCTTGTAGGCAGGCCAATGATTCTCTTATCATAAAATTCATGGAGAATAATATTCTCTCTAGATTTGGCTGTCCTACCAAAATCATCACTGATAATGCAGCAGCATTTGGATCAAAGAAGATGGTTGAGTTTCTGTCACAAATATCAGATCACATTGGGGCACTCCACGGCCTATTACCCTCAAGGTAATGGACTTGCAGAATCCTCAAACAAGATTTTAGTGAACATAATCAAGAATTTGTTGGAAGACAACAAAAATTCTTGGCACACAAAGCTTGTGCATGCACTTTGGGCTGACAGATTGACTTTGAAGAAATCTATTGGTATGTCACCCTACCAGCTTGTGTATGGCACTGATACAATCTTTCCTACCAGCCTTGGTGTGCTAGTTATGAAGCTAATTCAAGAGGTTCAGTCTGAAGATAATGACATGATCAGAAGGATAAATCAGACTATCCACCTTCAGCAAACCAGAGAGGAGGTTTATAACAAAGCATTGCAGAAGCAAGAAAACATTAAAAAGATTTTTGACAGAAAAACAAAGGCCGGAAATTTCAATGTTGGGGACAAAGTTTTAAAATGGGACTCAAGAATGGAAGACAAGGGAAGCATGGAAAATTTGACAACTTATGGCTTGGCCCTTACTCCATTCATTCAGCTGCTAGTAATAATGCCTTTTTCTTACAAGATTTGAATGGAGCAGAATTGTTTGGGGGTCTTGTCAATGGCAGGATGCTTAAGCATTACTTCTCTTAATCCATGTCATGTTCTGAAAAGCCTTTTTATCTTATTTCTCATTATAAATATTTCACCCACCATTGCAGTCAAAGTTAGTAAAAACAAAATACAAAAACATTGAAAGAAAGAAAAGAGGGAAAATTGCAAAAACAATAAAGGTATAGCCCCAACCAACAAAAAGAGAAACAAGTCTGAAAGTGTGCAAGCTTAAATGCCACTCCTAAAAAAAAACACTTCTAGTTAGTCAAACAGCCTAATCTTGACTAATTAGCTTTAAATTGACTGCTGATAGGATAGTGAATTTGATTTTCCAAATTGTTTAATCTTGGCTTATCAATAGGTAGATTAGGATAGAAATTAAAGGTTCAAACATGCTCAAAATCTGAACCTAAGTTTCCAAAGAAGAGATGACTCAAATCTATTTCAAATCTTGAGTCAAAAAAGATGTAAATCTGGTTCTAATCAGCTCAAAATCTAAACCAGTCAAACAAAATAAGAATAGCTCAAACATGAGTCAAAACAGAGTTGTAAAAAGATGAAGGAAGTGCTTTAAACTTTTAGATATTAAGCCTTCCTTTTTGTTTTAATTTTCTACAAAATAAAATCTATGTGCAGCTTGTTTTTTATGCCATATATCAACATCAAGTTAGACTGTTCAATCCTAACTTGTATGCTTTTAAATTTCTGTTGTAGAATTTAGAGAATAAAAATCTGTTAGATTGTTTAATCCTAACATATTGGTAGATTAGGTAGAGAAGAATATGGACTCAACTTTTTAATCTGAGTTCATGGAGAAATAAGGAGTAGAGTTAGATTAGTTTTATGCTTTCAAAAGAATAAAATGTTGTGAAAAGAGTTTTCCAATCCAAGTGCAATCTAAAGAAGAAAAAATGTTAGATCAGTAGGATTGGGTAGGTAGAAAGTCTGTATTGATGAAGATCCATTGTTTTAATGGCTGCTAATATGTTTTCAGAGCAAAACAAGATCATCCAAGAAAATAAAGGCAGCCCAATGGATGAGGCACTGATCATCCTCCCAGAGAATGCAAGTATGAAATTCTTGATGCTTTCAAGAAGGCACCATCCCCAAGTGGAGCCACTGTTAGCCACCAATCAAATTTGTCATACCAAATGGTGGCTAAAATTTTTTTGGAGCCTTCAAGAAACAAATTTTATTGCTAAAAAGTGTTATCTATTGAATACTCTTGAATACATCACGCCCTTGTTTCAATATTCACTGTTGTTTCCATTTAGAAATCAGAAATTCTGCTGATTCCATAAGAGAAAATACTTCTTCAAACACCATTTTCCCCTCCTTCCACTTCAAAACTAACCTCCATTTTTACCCCTTTTTCATTCCCATGAAATTCCTCTATTTTTCAATTTTCCCATTTCCTCCCTATGAAATCCCCCTTGCTGCATGCCGGGTTTAAAACTCCTTGACTCCCCCCCTCCTCGCCGAAAACCCCCCAAATCCATTGAAAACTTGAAAAAATCATTAAAAAACACCTTTTTTGTATTACGTACCTCTAAGCCCCCTTGGGCTAAGTCCCGACCACTTCCCCCATTATATGCCCTGCTACAGGAACCAGGTGCTAAGTCATTTAAGCACTAATCGCATCGCAAAAATCGAGCGCATAAGCACACAAGTCTTTTGGTTAATTTAAGAAAGTTCGATGCGATTAGCCCTTTATTACATAACTCCCGATCCTATAGCCACTTCATATAACCTTTTCGTCCGCAATCTATGCTAAACTTGTGAATAAACCTTTCCGATTGATATTTCTATGTAAAGTTATAAACCCACTTTCCTAAAGTTTTGTTCTAAACTCCACCCCCCCCCTCGCTTTACTCCATATAACTTCGCTCGGGACCAAGAGTTAAAGTCCCAAGCGCAAATCACATCGCAAATTTCAAATGGGTAGATTGAAAAGCTCGAAGGCCCGACCTTCCGATTGCGATTGGCCCTTTTCATATATAAGCCCGGGGCCTATTATCCTTCATATAGACCAAAGGTCCCACAAACGGGCGCCTATTCACTTCTTATATATAACCTGCCTGACAACCAAAACTTTGTATTATATTGAAAATTTGGGCTTTTCTTATGTTATAAAGGGTTTCCGCCGGTGCATAAGTTGAAACAATCTCGATCGTTGATTTTGAGCTGATCAACGGCCCGCGCATTATCGCATCGCATGATTCTATCGGGCTAACTTTTGTGTCCCCTCCGATTTGCATTCCCCGATGGATTTTCTGCCATTGGATCTATCTGCCATATACCAGATCCAACGACCCACATTTTCTCTGATCATTAGCCTTGCCTCTGCTTCAAAACCCTCCGATTAATTTCCCACCGTCGATCTGATCTGCAAATCGACGGTCAGCGCTCAATCGCATCAGTGCTGTGCAAATTCTTTCCCCCACTGATTGAATGCCTTTAATAGCATCTGGACCATCCACGTGTCCAGATCGGACGGTCCAGATAGAATTTCCTGACTTTGGTTTAAAAATATGCGCCCCGCGTTCTAATGTTTTAGGCCAAATCCTGACCGTTGATCTTTTGAAATCAACAACCCTTATTAGCCTGTCTCCTGCCATTGTATTATTTCACTTATTTCCCCAGATTTAATCTCCGTCGTTGATCCCCACATCCAACGGCTCATATTTAATCCGACAGGACCTGCCTCCTGTGGGTCTTGCCTTCTCCATATCTGATCTCGGCCGTCCATCTCAGATCCAACGGCCTAGAATGAAACCACTCCCCTTGCTTTCGCCCGTGCATCTACCTCATTTCGCGCTTATTCTTTTCTGTCAGATCTAAGGCCCCAGATCTAATGACCCACATTTTATATCGTGTAGTTGTTAGCGTGAAGTTTATTTTCCCAAAGGCCACATGAAATGGGTGGTTTTCTGGTGCCACGTGTCGGGCGGGAATGCATATCGTGTTCCAAAAGGAAAAACTGCCTACCCACCCTTTTTCTACATGAAAACAACGGTTTACTTCCTTGAAACCACTTTCCCTCTTTTCCGTTATGTGTTATCACACACACCCTCCACCGTTGATCTATGCAGATCAACAGTTAGGATTTAAACCTTCATTTACATATCGCCCTCCGCCTCTACCAAAAGGTTTTCAACACAAATCTCCACCATTGATCTCATTGGGTGGATCTCATCCGACGGCTCATATTCATCCCGAAGCCCCAATTTCATTTCCTTCGTTTTTTACCCCCTCCAAAGGAAATTTCGCCTATTTCCTTTGTTTTTCCTCCATTTCTTTATAAAGTGATTCATTCACTTTGTATAATCAAAAACAATCCCGACCGTCGATTTTTGCATGATCAACGGCTCTGACTTAATTCTTCCTCCATTTTCCTTTAACCTCCGCAAACGGATCTCCACCATTGGATGTTGCCATCCAACGGCCACGTTCTTTTCCCACAACCTCTGAAGCAGTTTACCCAACAACGCAGGATTTCATAATAATTTTTGTATTTTGCAGGTTCCAAAGGATTTTCCCATTATAATAAAGGGAAAGGAAAGTTGAGGGTGACGATCCTCTGGATTTTCATTCATAAAAGGAAGATCATTCCATAGAGTTCGAATCCACGTCTCATCAAATGCTTCATGGGCATTGATGCCATATGAGCCCTGTGCGGCCCTGCACATCAACAAGACACACAACAATGCATTAAATAATTAAAAGAGTATCAGTGTCGAAGACAAAACACAGCAAAACAGATGATTGAAGACAGTTTGGGGATTACGGCTAAGATTGATTATCAAAAGCTTAATCCTCCAAATTAAAACACAATTAAAAGAAAATCATGAGTGTTTATCAGACAGAAAGGCCTCCACCACCACATCTGAGGAAAATTGATTCTTCTCGGCTACCAATGCCACCTATAGCCACAAGAATTTAAAAACAGAGGCCGAAGTTATTGATCAGAGAAAATATATTAGCCTCAACGCAACCGCAAAATTAATTGTATTATGAAACAGAGCCTAAAATTCAATAAAAGCTCCCACCAAGCTTAATCCTTTAATGTAAATCATTTAATACAGAGGACACCTATGTAAGCTTCTTCATCGAGCCCCTCAAAGGTCAAGAAGCATTAAGTCTGTATTAATTGACCCATGAGATCTTTTATCAGATCCCACCTCCTCATTCTTCTATAAATACTTCTGTAGAAGATGAGAAAATGTTGGTTGCATAACTTTGAAATATACTTGAGCTCTTAACTTCTGATTATAGATAGTGTTCAAAGGCTCTTGAAGCTCTGCTTGCGATAGAATAGTTAGGATGATTAGTGAAGATGATTGCTGACCTGAAACACTGGACTTAAAGCTGTAACTGGTTCAAAGCATCAATACAAGCTGATTTATAGGATCCTGGTCTATTTCTACGGTGATGTTATTTCCTATTGTAAATCGTTATTTTATTTCTGTTTCCACTTTTTTCATCTTCTCTGATAAAGAATAGAAAGCATAGAGTTAGGATTTACTATATATCAGTACCCTTCTCTGACTAATAAGATTTTTCTTAATGTTTTCTTCAAATTTGTGTTATTTAGGAATGATTTAATTCAGTTCAAGTAGTAGGAATGCTAGCATTCCCTCGTCCTCCTGTTTAGCTAATTGTTATTCTTGAAATTTATTTTCATTTCATGTTAAGTAGAGATGAACTAAGGAAGATATGGTGAGCCCTGGTCCTATTTTTATCCCAAAAGACTGACTTAAAGTTTCCCTAAGAGTGTGTTGAAAGCTGGCTAGTTTCAAAGTACTTACCAAATCTTAGACCATTCTTTGTCATCATTTGTGTTTCCCTTGTTTTTAAATGTTTTCTATTAAAATTATATCAAAGGTTGGCTAGTTTCGAAGTACTTACCAGATCCTGGATTGCTTTTATGTTCTTCTTAAGTGTTTGTCAAAGGCTGGCTAGTTTCAAAGTACTTACCAGATCCTGGGCTGCTCTTTGTTCTTCATTTGTTTAATTCCCCTCTTTTTGTATCATTTCATTCCATAAATCAACTTTAAGAGATCCTTAGACATATATGACTTGCCCCATGGACCACTCTTGAACCTGTTGTTTCAATTAAAACCCTATTATGACTCCATAGCCCAATGGACTAAAACCTGCAATTATCCATCTTTTTGGCCAAATATTTGTTCTATTTGCTTGCAACTTCTCACCTTTGAAACTCTTTTCATTTAGAGCTTTCCACTCAAGTCATAATCATGCTCAACCATCCAAAACAAAAAAAAACCCTCGGCCTTCATAACTAGCCTAATATCATTACCCAAAACCTTAAAGATAAATCCATCTTTACACTTATTGGAGAGATCCCTCTCCGTATTCAGGAGGGATAGATACTAGAATCCCAAAGTGGTTGAAATGATGGTTCTCCCTACTGTCGGACTTGGCCAATCTTGTTGATTACAGGGAGCTAACAGGTCTTCCTCTTTCTTTCCTTCGAACTTTGGAATGTCGGAAGGGAGCTTTGTGGGCATGGGAGGCCGTATGGGGTTGTGTGAAATGGGGTCGTTCGTCAACTTGGTTAAATCCGGTAGATTCAACGAAGCTAGAAAAGGTGACTGCGAGGTTGTAGCCATTGCGACTTGTGAAAACACAATGTTTTGGTTAGGAAGAGGGTTTATCTGTGATGTACCCTATTGTGTATTCGACTAGCTTCCTGAATGGGTAGCACTCCTCTACCCTCTAGGGGTTGTGGGAGGAGTGGTATGTGGTGTGGCGTTGGGAGACCGACTAGGGTTCCCAACTAAGGATGCCCCAATAAAAGATGAACCAATAATAGTGGCAGTGTTGTGTCTTTGATGCCTAAATAGTGAAAGACCTCGAACCCCTCCTGGTAATGGGGGGAGGTCCAAAAGACATCTAGATCAACGAGGTATTGTTTGGTCCGTTATAGCGTTGAATAGGTCTATATTTGGAAATATTTGAGAGGATAGAGATTATAATAAAAGCAAAATTATGATCGAATATATAAAAAAAGAGAAAATAAAACAAATTTTCCCTTTAAATTAATCATATGTGATCAGTCAATCAAAATATATGGTTTTTGTTTGTTTGCATATGATACTCAAATCCTATAAGACCTAATCATTCTCACACTCAAATGTAACTAGGCCTTGAGAAGATATCTTGCGAATGCTAGGACAACGTCCCATAAGAGCTGGCGATGCCCCCAGTCAGCCGAAGAAAATCCACCAAGGTAAGGGTAGAGGATCTAGTGCTTCCCTGCACTGTGACTTATAGGGAAAGGATGCCCTACTTTTGGCCACTAATTACCATCATCCCACGTGAGCATTCGAGCCTTGGGATTCTTGGTAATTCAACTAACTGTACCGAGTATCAGCTGGGTCAAGTAGCCCCAACTGATACCTGCCTGCACTGCGCCTAAGCCTAACCCCCTCTGAAACAAGTCTCTGTCGCGCTCAGGTTTTCTTTTCTGTGGGCTGATAGGTGGATTTGAAAGCTCCCTAAGCAATCAACTTCTATGTTTCAAGATGAAGAATGATCAAGGCGACTTATTGGATGCCTACCCCCTTGATCCTAACTTAGACTAGAAATTTTTGGTGGCCCCCGTGAGGAGAATTTAGTGGGTTTTGTTAAGTTAGTTTTAGATGTCTTTGCTTTACTTAGTGTGTGCATGTGTGTGAGAAAAAAGTGAACAAACACATAGTCCAAATGTGTGGATATGCGATGATCCTTTTCAAAATCCCCTATTAAACTATGTTCTATTTTTCTTTGCTCAAAAGAAAAAAATGTGTGGATATGGCTTGCTTTCAATTTTTCCTAGTTAATCTATGTGATCAAATACAGGGAGATGGTGAGTTGTTAATAGAGAGCATTCATATGCTTGCCTAGGATCACTGAAGGGTGCAAAGTCAGCAGATATTACTTGCTCTTCTATCGACAATTCATTCCTGGTCCTGAAATCCTAATGAAAAAATTGAACTAAACTAATGACTTTTACACTAGAAATTATACGAAAATGGAATGTACTTGAAAAGGGTGCAAGGTATCCATTTTCATTTATGTAAATGAATGCAAATACTCCAAATTTTAAATCTGAAAATGTGAGAACTTCTTATTTCTAATACAGAGATAGACTGTAGGGGCATTTACCGGATATGTCACCTTTCAAAGAAAGGATGAATCCAGAAGCTACCTGGCCCTCTTACAGACTCTGCCTAAAGAAATAATAGAAGTAAACACTCAAACTTAATTAAAATGACCTTACTCAAACTTGACATTATGTAGAATTTTTGCTTGGAAGAGGTGTATGTCTTTTCTTCTGTTTATGTGTTTTAAGTTTATTTGTTTTTGCTGAAACTTAACATGTATATCAGCAACATAATTCAGCCATAGAATAACAAAACACAACAACAATATAATATAGGAGTTCACCCCAACTCTTGGGCTACATCTCCTTTGAGCTTCGTCAACATGACTAGACTCTTTGGGATTAAGGTACTTAAATTATTTTACAAGCTCCACACTTAACCACAATGAATATGAAAATTATTCAAAGGGCTGAGAATACCATTTTAAATCCCTTTAATGGTTGTCCAATTCCTGCTAACAGCTTTAGGCTTCCATGGACACACATCCTTCTGTTGGTGCACTAAGCTTCTCTGAGCTTCTAAATGGCACAAAATCCCTCATATTTCTATTTTTGTCCCTGATACCACTACTTCTGCATCCAATAATGATTAGAAATCAAATATCAACTGATAAATTTCTTACAGTAAGCACAACATCCCCAAAAATGGCTGTCCTCCACGGTTTTCCCAAGGCTGCCCATGACTTCATATCAACTTCTTGAGATGTAGAAGTACTCAAAATGATCTGAAACCACTTCCATTGTTTCCATAATGACTGAAATAGTCAATATAGATTTTTTTTTCATCAAAAATGGCCTTCGGCTGCTCTGGTTTCGCCTACACACTCTGTTTGGAAAATGGCCTATAGAACTTAAATGAAGCTTTTCTACTTTCTAAAGTTCTTAAAAATCTTTGAAAACCATATAAACAGATTCAAAAGGCATGAAATAGATAATAATTCCCATTCATTTACATTAAACAGAGAAATACAGTCCAAAACACAGCCTTCTCCTTCCAGGCCCTGATGGCTCCTTCATCTTCTTCGATTCCTAAACATATGAAGATGACCTCTGTTAGATTTCAAACCTACTCCATTGAGTCAAAAATGTCGAAGAGACTCAAAATAAATAAATAAATCACTTCAAAAGGCCTTTCCTAGCCAAAGTTATGGCACATTTACTCAGACTGCCAGTCTGGCTTAAACAAGCTCCACTAAATGTGGAGACACTACCAGTTAACTTAACTAAACTGGCACATCCGCCTAATCTGGTGGAACCGGCACTAAATTGGTGGCAGCATTAAATGTTGTAGTTAACAATCTCCGTGTTCACATGCGCAATTTTAGCTAACCTCTAACTGTTTGAACGTGACATCTGTCGTTTTGGAAGGCCCTAAGTTTCGGTTCTGGTGTGAAGGTCGTTTGGCATGGTTGAATGGGGAGGGGGCTAGCCGAAGCCCCTTTGTAACCTCCACTCACCGAAAACACTACCACGTTAAATCATTACACCATGTAACATTTGACATTTTCAATGTAAACGTTACCAAATATTAAACCTTGACTTTAAAACATTTGGGTTTTGAATTTTAATAACATGTGTGGTTTTAATATTTAAATTTTAATAAGGTTTAATTAATTTTTTTTTAATAATTAATTAAAACATATAATTAATAATATAACATATGATTAATAAAAACCATATAAAATATTAATAACTATATAATTTAATTAATTTATTAAACCTTATTAAAAAATAAAATTATCCCAACACATAAAATTAAAAAATTCCTTTTCAAAATTGAAGGTTATTGGGCGATTTCAAAATGCAAGAACATCTTCATATGGCGTCGGTTTTCAGTGTTGTTCACGGTGTTGGGATCGTATCGTTGAGGCCTATTCGGTCGCTCAGGTTCCAATTCAATTTGAGCACTTTCATTTTTGAGCTTTTTCCCAGGCTCAGATTTGAGCTCCTGATCAAGAAAAAGGGAACTAGCTAAGCATGCGTGGACTTGGGCCACTTACTTTGGCTAATTATCTAGGTCTTTTGGTACCTAAATTTGCAAAACATAATTTTTTTTCGAAATACAAGTTAATTTTCCCCTCACTTAAACTATGTGTGAACTTTGCAAAAATCAACTTGAAATAAAACTAACACCAAGCCTACCAAAAGCAGCTAAGAGTGAGTTTTAGCAAGCTGCAGGGTACCTCAAATTGTGCTGGTAGATGTATTATGGGCTGCCAGGCACATTACAAGCAGGAAAATATAGAAATATGGGAGAAATTTCTCATTCTGTCTTCCGCGTGCAAGAGGCTGAAACATGCATGATGTTTGCGCGTAGGTCAGCTCTGAACGCATGCCCTGGGTGTGCCTGTCTGAGGGAAATGCGCAAAAATTCTTGCAAAAGTAATTTTTTTGGAGCTGCCCTACTTCAGTCTGTCACTTAGGATGAACTAGGGACTGAAGGAGAGAAAGGGGGCAATTTCAGCCCAACTCCACAGCACAGACAAAGGTCTCTGCAAAAAGGCACAACCACATAAACTTGGAAATAAACATTAGTGGAGTCACCAATCCTATGTTAGTATGTTTGGTGCACGCATGTATGAAATCACACCAACTTAAGGGGTGTGGTTTTCCCTCTTAATTTATTGGTCACAGGCAGAAAGATATGGAGTCAAACAAGTTAGTGGAACATGCTAGAACATAAACATACTAGATAGAGAAATAACATGCATATTCAAACATAAAAATTAAATTAAAACTAAAACAAATAACACAAAATCTCTAAATAGAGTCAAACAACTTTAATAATCCAAATGGCAGTGCTTATGTCCCCTCTTATTGAGTGCTGGTAGGAAATGAGGATGAAAATTTAACCCACTTGCTAAGGGGCCCTTAGAACTTGGGGTCCTAAGTCTCGATGTAAGGATGTTTTTACTTCTGAGCTGCCTTGGCGCAAAGTCTCCCTCTCTCTACTATGGTGGACTGAATTTGTTGGATGGCCAACAAAAGAGTCCCCTCTATCTCTGCTATGGATCACACACTATTGGTATTGCTTGGGGAAATTATGGCCAGCATAACAATTTGCTCTCCCTTTGTTCATCTCTTGGTGGCCTTTTATAGGAGAATTCAAATCCTCCTTCCCTCTCTTGGTACATTGTGGATGGTGACCCAAGGGAGGGGGGAGATTCCATTGTGTGCCACATTTATTCCATTGTGTGCTCCCTTGATGTCCCAAGGAGGCTTGGGTGGTTGTCCTTAGGCGGCTTCAAGTGTGGAGTCAATGTCTTGGAGTGTGATTTTTGTGGTCCCTGAAAGTGACTTCCGCCACTCCCAAGATTGTGCGCTTTTTGGGCCAAAAGGCACGCAAGGGTGCGCTTCTCGAAGGATTTTGCGCACAAAAGCATTTATGACTAGTTCAAATTTGATTTTTTCTTCAGACCTTAGAGATTTATAAATACTTCCAGATTCTCTAATGTCTTTCATTCCTGTAAATCCTTCTACCTAACATTTAAAGAATGTCTCCTTTGCTTGTACGATTTTCCAGTGATAACTACACTTAGCTGATTGATGAATTATTGGATGTTTTACATGGATCAATTTATTTTACCAAGTTGGATCTTCGTTTAGGATATCATCAAATTAGAATGAAGAATGAATATATTCCAAAAACAACATTTCGAACTCATGAGGGTCATTATGAATTTTTGGTCATGCCTTTTGGCCTTACCAATGCACCTTCTACATTTCAAGGGTTGATGAATTCCATTTTCAAACCCTTCCTTAGAAAATTTGTGCTAGTATTTTTGATGATATACTAATCTACAACAGGTCTTGGAAGGATCATGTTGAACATGTTGACAGGGTGCTCAAACTATTGCAGGAGAAACAATTATATGAAAAAACATCCAAATGTTTCTTTGGAGTACAAAAGGTGGAATATCTGGGTCATATTATATCTCACGAGGGTGTTAAAGTAGACCCTAAAAAAATTAAAGCCATTAAGGAATGGAAAGTCCCCAAGACAATAAAGCAGTTGCGAGGATTTCTCGGGTTAACAGGCTATTATCGCAAGTTTGTTAAGAATTATGGGAGAATAGCGGCACCTCTAACAACATTATTGAAGAAAGATGCATTTTCATGGACTCCTGAAGCAACTAAGGCCTTTGAACATCTTAAAGAGGCAATGTGCCTCGCACCGGTCTTAGCTACGCCAGACTTCACAAAAACCTTTATTGTGGAATGTGATGCCTCAGGAAATGGAATTGGTGCAGTTTTAATGCAGGAAGGAAGACCCATTGCTTTTGAAAGTCGTCCAATCAAAGAAAAGTATTTACAGAAACCTATTTATGAGAAGGAAATGTTAGCAATACTGCATGCACTAAAGAAATGGCGAACTTACCTAATGGGAAGACACTTCAAGGTAAAAACTGATCATGATAGTCTTAAAACACTTTTTGGAACAAAGACTATCTTCAGAAGAGCAGCAAAAATGGGTCACAAAGATGTTGGGTTATGACTTTGAAATAATCTACAAAAAAGGAAAGCTTAATGTTGTTGCAGATGCACTCTCAAGAAAGAATGAAGAGGTGGAAGCATTGCTTTGTGCCATTTCTATTATCCAACCAGATTGGATAACTGAAGCAAGAGATGAATGGAGGAAGGACAAAGATGTATGGACACTCATTCAAAAGTTGCAGCAAGATCCTAGTACATCTGATACATTTAGTTGGAAAAATGATTTCTTATGGTACAAAGATCGCTTATATCTTTGTAAGAATTCCCAACTAAAACAAAAGATTCTTCTGG
This sequence comes from Pinus albicaulis, assembly GCA_034641835.2. Classification (NCBI taxonomy): domain Eukaryota; kingdom Viridiplantae; phylum Streptophyta; class Pinopsida; order Pinales; family Pinaceae; genus Pinus; species Pinus albicaulis. The sequence goes on along the minus strand of CM076574.1, from coordinate 1,063,065,002 downwards.
AATTGCACACTTCTCCTTTAGGAGGACACTCAAGATTTTTTAAAACTTACCACAGGGTGAAGAAAGAATTTTTTTGGGATGGCCTTAAATCTGATATTCGAAAGTTTGTGGCGGAATGTTTGGTTTGCCAGCAGAATAAAGTGGAAACAATTAAGACCCCAGGACTTCTACAACCTTTATCCATTCCAAGTCAACGTTGGGAGGAGATTTAAATGGATTTTATCACAGGTTTACCTAAGTCCAAAGGAAAGAGTGTCATCATGGTGGTAGTTGATAGACTTACCAAGTATGCACACTTTTGTGCATTATCTCATCCATTAAAGCAAGTATAGTTGCTACTACATTTATGGACAGAATTCAAAAGCTACATGGAAGCCCAAGGGTTATTGTGAGCGACAGAGATCCCATTTTTACTGGAAATTTTTGGACGGAGTTATTTTCTTGTTTGGGTACTCAATTAGCTCCTAGCTCATCTTATCATCCTCAATCTGATGGTCAAACTGAGATAGTAAATAAATGTTTGGAAGGATATCTTCGTTGTTTTGTATCTGATAAACAAACACAATGGGTCAAGCGGTTACCTCTCGTTGAATGGTGGTATAACACTTCCTTCCATACTGCAGCAAAAATGACCCCATTTATGGCACTTTATGGATATCATCCACCATCCATCACATCATCTTTAAGAGAAAATCCTAAGGTTCAAGCAGTGGAAGATCACATCGAGCATCAAAAATAAGTTCTCCAACTCTTAAAGGATAACCTAAATTTGGCACAAAATCGAATGAAACAACAGGAAAATCACAATCGCAGCGAGAGAAGTTTTGATGTAGGAGACTGGGTATTTTTACGGCTAAAACCATACAAACAAATGTCCCTCAAGCAAGCTAAGAAGGATATTAAATTATCACCAAAGTACTATTATCCTTACAAGGTGTTGTGAAACATTGGTACTATGGAATACAAATTGGGGCTTTCTTCTTCTTCGCGAGTGCATCCATTTTTCCCTGTTTCATGCTTAAAGAAGATTATAGGGGACAAATTTCTAGTTCAAAAAATATTGCCAGTACTTGATGAGGAAGGAAAAATCATATTGGAACCTGAAGTAGTCACGGAAATAAGAACTCGATAGCTACGAAATCAATCAATTTCAAAGTATCTCATCAAATGGAATAACTTACCCACTGAAGATTCTACATGGGAGGATGAGAATTTTATATAGAAGCATCTGGAGCTCCTCAAGCGCACGCGCGCCCGGCTGATTTTTTAAAAAAAATCAACTTTTTGTAACCCCCATATTGTTATTATTGTGCCCTTAAATTATTATTGTTAGGTCGGCTAGGATTACATTGTGGCCCCACTAGGATTACATTATGGCCCCATGGAATCCAATATATAGAAAGGAGGTTTTGTAATTTGTATCATCCAAGAATTGTTGATTCATGTAATGTATTGGAGGTTGCCCCATTGAAGTGGCTTATTTCTAAGGCGTTGATATCTCTTTTCTT